>ML407292.1:288479-307195 GCA_005239525.1 Nicotiana knightiana | reverse complement strand
TTTGAGTGCTGTCTCAATAGAAGAACCTGGTTCTTCTTGGTGTTCCAACTTCTACTGGTGCGGAATAATAAATGCAGTAAAGTAAAAACACAGAGACTTTTTGCGTGAAAAACACTTGGCTCAAAATGTGAAAAAACCACGACCTACTCCTCAGTAGGATTTTCCCAAACTCTTCACTGCAACTCTGAGCCAAACAACATTTACAATATAAACTCTTTTATAAACCTAGGGCTAACTCTAATCCCTTTGTAGCAAACTAGACCCTAGCTAATTGCGATAAGCTTCAAGTTAAATCTAACTTGAATAATGTGCACCTATTACAATTGCTTCTAATAAAGCTGAAAGATAAATTATTAAATCACCTACTACAACCAACTAGACTCGAAAGACAAACAGATGGAACTGGTTCTTCTAGCTGGCCAGTAGCCTTTGTGTCGCACAAAGATTCTGCTTGCAAAATTTCTCTGGTAATTTTGCCTTCAGTTCTTGCTTCAATTCTGTCTTTGTGCGAATGAATCTTCAGTAAGAATACTTCAACATTATATAGCGCCAGAAGTTGAGATGTTCTTGTTTAGTTCTAATGCAACTCTTCCTTGGTGGAAGAGTTTGTGTTTAACTCAACTTCCTTCCTTTGTTTCTGTTGTTGCTAAACTCAAACTCTAACCCCTTATCAATTTGCAACCTTTTCGCATTAGGAGACAACCTCTTAGTTTATGGATAATTCACAGATCACGTTTATCTCCTATGCATGTACGGTTCTTGTGCCAATTGGTTCGTTCGAGATGTTTGCCCTGGTGGACCTGGTTCAACTGGGTAAGCATTTTTCAATCTTCAAAACCATGCAGTGACTTGGGTCAACACTTACTTTCTTAAGTTTGTTGGATAATGATCCTTTCCTTTGGCACAAGAGACTTGGACATGCCAGTCTATGTCAATTCAACAAACTAGTCTCCAAGGACTTGGTGATAGGGCTGCCTAACATTAAGTTCAAGGAAGACAAAATTTTTGGGCTTGTGCAAGGGGAAGCATATAAGATCCTCTTTAAAAATCAAGAAAATGGTAAGCACTACCAGGATGATGGAACTAGTCTATATGGATCTTTGTGGACTAGTGAGAACATTCAGTAGAGGTGGTTAGAGATATGTTATGGTGCTTGTTAAGGATTACTCTAGGTTTATTTGGACAATGTTTTTAACATCTAAAGATGAAGCATTTGACATGTTCACTTCCTTAGTTAGAAAAACTCAGAAAAAACTAGGTAATCAACTTGCATCAATTAGGTCTAATCATGGCACTGAATTTGAGAATACTAAATTTGCTGAATTTTGTGATGAACATGGCATAAATCATAACTATTCTGCTCCTAGGATTCAAAAACAAAATGAAGTAGTTGAAAGAAAGAATATTACATTGGAGAAAATGACTAGAACTCTTGTTGAGAAGACTCTCTATGAGTTACTTAAAGGGAGAAAGCCAAATATATCCCATCTTAGGGCATTTGGATGCAAGTGCTTTGTGCACAATAATGGTAAAGACTTCCTAGGTAAGTTTGATCCCAAAAGTGATAAGGGATTATTCTTGGGATATTCTTCACATAGTAAAGCTTATAAGATTTATAACAATAAGAACTATGTGTGTAAAAGAAAGTGTACATGTGTTTTTGATGAAACTAACATTCATTCTAAGAGGCAGGAACATGATGATGAAGTAATTGGGCTGGTAAGAAACTCAAATGAAACCACCGCCCAGACTGAAGCAGACCATAGGAACGAACATGTGATGGAACAGGTCCTTCCACCTAGGGCAACTTGACAAGGGGAACTAAACAAAGAGGAATTGATCCTCAAACCTCGAGGGAACCTGTCCATGAACTTGTTCCTCACCAACAAAACATTGAAGGAACAAATAGGGAAAACCAGCTGGTTGTGAAACCTTACAAGTATTAAAGTTCTCATCCCATTGAGAACATAATCACTAATCCAACCTCTGGAATGAAAACCATATATTCTTTTGAAGAATATTTGTGCCTTTGATGACTTTTTATCTCTTATTGAACCTAAAAATGTTGTTGAGGTTTTACAGGGTGCACACTGGGTGAACGCAATGCAAGATGAACTCAACTAATTTAAGAGAAGTCAACTTTGGCATCTGGTACCAACACCCAAGGACAAATCAGTAATTAGCACAAGTGGGTCTTCAGAAACAAACTTGACGAAGATGGAACAATTACGAGGAACAAGACAAGATTGGTGGTTCAAGGATATAGTCAAGAGGAGGGCATAGACTATGATGAGACCTTTGCTCCAGCTGCAAGATTGGAAGCAATTAGACTCCTTATAGCCTTTGTTGCTTACATGGAATTCACTCTCCATAAGATGGATGTCAAGAGTGCCTTTCTCAATGGCTATCTAAAGGAAGAAGTGTTTGTCAAGCAACCTCCGGGCTTTGAAAGCAAGAAATATCCTGATCATGTGTACAAGCTTGACAAGGCACTTTATGGGCTCAAGCAAGCTCCAAGAGTGTGGTATGAAAGATTGTCAAAGTTCTTGCTTGAGCATGGATACAAGAGAGGTAAAATTGACAATACTTTGTTCTTGAATGAAAAAGGTAAAGATCTCTTGGTAGTTCAAATATATGTTGAGGATATAATCTTTGGAGCAACTACTGATAAGTTAAATAAAAAATTTGCTAAACTAATTGGGAGTGAATCTGAAATGAGTATGATGGGCAAGCTTAATTTCTTTTTAGAATTACAAATTAAACAAAATTCAAATGGAACTATGATCTATCAAGTATGTGAAAGAGTTGCTTAAAAGGTTTAAAATGGAAGATTCTAAAGAAATTTACACTCCTATTTCAACAATCACAAATTTCGATATAGATAAACCTGGTTCATATGTTGATCAGAATTTGTATAGGGGAATGATTGGCTCTTTGTTATATCTCACTGCTAGTAGACCTGGCATTATTTTCAGTGTAGACCTTTGTGCTAGATTTCAGGAAAATCCAAAGAAGTCTTACTTGACTGTTGTTGAGAGGATCTTGAGATAACTTAAAGGCACCACTAACCTTTGTCTCTGGTATCCAAAATGTAGTAATTTCAACTTAGAGGGATATGTTGATACAACCCATATTCATGTACATTGGTTCATGCCATAAGTTAGTCGATGTAAATCTGAGAAGATATTATCTTTGAGATGATAAGAAGTTAATCCTATTGGTCTTAAATGATACAAGAGTGTATAAGGGTGATTAACAAGTATTAGAACTTAAACGAATTAAGGATGTTGTAACCCGTATTTTTGGGTAAACCTAGGGGTTCTTAATATTATCAAGAGGTTGCGATTTAAGGTATTTGAATCATATAATATTCGTATCATAAGTCTTGAAGTCAAACGAGTTATGAAACAAAAGTCGACAAAAGTTTTCGCAACTTATCTTCATAATCTTACTTAAATTTTAGGTAAAATGTTACTAAGTTTTTCTCCCAAATTTCCTTGGAATTACGAGGTGATATACACACCAAATTGAAGATCTGTCATTCTATTTTCCAACTCATTAAATCGTTTATCAATACGACATCGGAGTAGAGAGATATATGCATTATTGCGAGACAGCACAGGCTGCTAGGTGACAAGTAGGCGTTTCAACTACTTTGTTAAATGATAGCCCAAAAAGAGACAATTTCGGGTCATCCAAATAGCCTATTTAAAGGTTTATATTCTGCAATATGACCCTTATTATATTTCACAAATAACCAGACCTAAACCCCTACAAACTTCCTCCCAAGAATGACCCACAAACCCTAATTGATTTTCTCTCCCTTTCAAGTTCTAATTGGGGGTAAAACCTAGAGTTTAAAGAACCAAGATAAGGTCTGAGTTATCCAACAAATAAGGTAAATTTTCTGCTCTATTTCATCAATTTTTTCTGCTGTAAATTCATGATAATTTGTTCTATACTTGTAAAAACTCACGGGACTGTGATCAGAAGCCGTGAGTTCGAGTTATTCACTTGTGATAGACTGTTTTATGGACTTTTTTGTGTTGCTGTTGGGATGCATGTTTACTACTATTTTGTGGAGTTTTATAGGGGGAAGGGTGTGGAGAAACAATAGATGTATGGTGGTGGACTGGTCGTTCTTCGTAACATTTCCGGGTCGTTTGACACTACTACGATGGTTGTTTTGTGTATGAAGAGATTGCATTGCGTTGGGCTGTTTGGTGATTGTTTTGACTTGTGTGAAGTCATATATATAGGGTACGTGCTGTCCATTTCATCATAAAATATGTTTTGGTCGATACTTAGTAGTTACAACGCTTAAGTGATAACGATTGTGTCGTTTCTCTTATTGTAGACTAAGGAGTCGTGACATTTGCATAGCTTGAGTTTTGGCAGTATATATACAAGATATGTGAGGCTATCCCTTTCCTTCTTTTTCACGACTCCGATTGTAGATAATTCAATGAACGAGCTTCCAAAGATACTCTACTCTTAGAAGATAGCAGTACTTACATTGTTTCCATTCTTATGGGATAATTGATGTTGAGGTTTCTTCTCTTATTCTTATGTTATCAATGTTGTTGGTACTTCCTGATTCTTATAAGATTCTTGATGAAGAGTTAGTCCTAATAACGTGTACGGAGAATATCGACCTTATGTCACTGCGAAAGGTTCAGAATATGATTCTAATGAGTCCTACATGCATTATATATATATATATATTTTACTCAACCGAGCCGCACTATAGTCAGACGAGTACGACACCTATTATGCAACCACTGAACAGTTGGTTTTACCAAGCTCCATGTGGCCAGGTACGTTTTACCGAGCCTATTACGGCCGGGTACGATATGATGATGATGTTGCCCACAGAGGCGTATGTTTTAAAAGTTTATATATATATATATTTATATGTGTGTGTGTGTGTGTGCGTGTGTCACACATTTCATGTCAGTAGCCCTCAGAGGTATCCAGATGTTAGAGGTTGTATATACTTTATCCTCGTTTACATTACTGTTTTTACTTATGCTTTCCTGCCTTAAATACTAAGTACGTTATTCGTACTGACGTCCTTTTTATTTGTGGATGCTGCATGTCGTGCTCCAGGTCCTGATAGACAGGTAGACGCAGATCCCCCACCACAGTAGGCTTCCAAGTTCAGCGGTTATTGGCGAGATCCCTTCTCCGGGCTTGCCGTGGTCTTGGTATACATTTTTTGTTATAGATATTATGGGTATGTCGGGGCCTTGTTTTGGAAATATTGCAGCACCTATGCTTCTTTATAGGCTCATAGACAGGTGTTGACTCCTGTATAGTTTGGTATGCCTTGTTGGCTAATTTTTGTTGTATAGTCTTTCATGGAAGCGTTGTAGCTCGTACCTTATATGTAGTTTCTTGGCAGTCTTGTCATCCCATGTTATGTATGTTCATTCCATTAAATTTCATTGTTGATTTTTCATGATCTATATCTACCATTTATATTGATTTCGTCGGCCCTTAAAGATAATAAGGAAGCTTAGATAAAATGTATGTTAGTGCTCGGCATGTATGGCCCGGGTGCTAGTCATGATCCTCTAGTTTGGGTCGTGACAAACTTGGTGTCAGAGCAAGTTTGTCCTATGGGTTTTCTATGTGTCGCATCTAGTAGAGTCTTGATTATGGATGTGTAGCGCGCCATATTTATAATCAGGAGACTACATGACATCTAGGGTTGTTACCTTCTTCCTGAATCTATATCGTGCGTAGAGTTGTGTCTTTAGTGTTCGTCTCTAATATTAACCTTGTTTTCTTTCAGCGATGCCTTCAACTAGGAAGAAAGCGATTACTAGAAAACTTGATATAGATGCGAGAGAGGGTACCAGTCAGGTGCCTCAAGCCAGAGCAGACTAAAGTGAGGCTCAGAGTGAGATGACATCTCATACCTCATCTACTTCGTCTCCTCCAGAGGATATTAGAAGGCACCCAACACCACCAATTACTCCGTCTAGCCCTATAGAATAGGATATGCAGAGTGCGGTGCAGTTGTTGACTAGCTTGGTAGCTTCTCAGGCTCAGAGGCAGAATACTGGTGCTGTTGATAAACCAGCTAGTATGAGAGTTCATGATTTTATTAATCTAGACCCTCCAGTGTTTACCATATCAGACCCCAAGGAGGACCCGCAGAGTTTTATTGATTAGGTCCATCGTACACTGCGGGTGTGCATGCTACTGATACAGAGGCAGTAAAGTTGGCTTCTTATCAGTTACGGGATTTAGCGATGTTCTGGTATGATACTTAGGAGAGATCCAGGGGCCCGAACGCCCCTCCAGCTATGTGGAAGGAATTTTTTGAGGCCTTTCTTCGTCACTATTTGCAAGTTGAGATACGACGAGCTAGAGCTGATAAGTTCTTGAACCTTAGACAAGGTAATACGAGTGTGCGAGAGTATAGTAAGCAGTTTGATTCTTTAGCAAGGTATGCTCCCATATGGTGGCCGAGATGAGTGATAGGGTGCATATGTTCGTGAACGGGTTGGGACCACATCTGATAAATGAGTGCACGACAGCCTCCTTGGTGGAGGGCATGGATATATCCCGTATTCAGGCTTATGCCCAGACCCTAGAGGATCGTATGCGCCAGGAAAGGGCAGATAGGGAGCAGGATAGGGGCCAGCATAAGAGGGCGAGATTTGTAGGATATTCTCATGAATTCAGAGGCAGTGTCATGCTCCAATCTTTGAGGATTTCGGTGCCACATGTAGCTAGTGATCCTCCACAGTTTCAGAGGTCTCGATATGATCGATTTACCTATTTTGGTCCAGGTCAGAGTTCGCGGGTATCAGGATCGCAATATCATAATGATACTAGTCAAATGAGACCCCCAACACCCCATTGTGATCAGTGCGACAAGGCCCACTTTGGACTATGCCAGAGGTTCTGATGCGTGCTATTCTTGCGGACAGCCTGGCCATATGATGCGGGACGGTCCTAACAGAGAAGGTGGTGGTATGGCTTAACCAACTGGATCTGTGTCTTGTTCTTCCTCATCAGTTCGACCTCTAGCACGAGGTTTTCAGCAGTTGATAGGTCGTAGTGGAGGTAGAGGTGCAGTGTCGTGTTCGAGTGGTGCTCAAAATCGAACCTATGCTCTAGTAGGTCGACAAGATCTCGAGTCATCTCAGGATGTTGTTACAGGTATATTATCTGTGTTTTCTTAAGATGTATATGCGTTGATTGATCCGAGATCTACATTATCATATGTTACACCCTTTGTGGCTAATAAGTTTGGCGTTGAACCTGAATTGATAAGTAAACCACTTGCGGTATCTACTCCTATAGGAGATTCTATGATTGCTAGAAGGATATATAGAGGTTTCATAGTGATGATTTGTAGTCGTCAAACCTCGGTGAATTTATTTGAATTAGAAATGGTTGATTTCGATGTGATAATGGGAATGGAATGGTTGGTCTCATGCTATGCAAATGTTGATTGTCGTATGGAGATGGTTGGGTTTCAATTTCCTGATGAACCCGTCATCGAATGGAAGGGGGACATTGCTATGCCGGAAGGTAGTTTTAATTACTATCTTAAGGCAAGTAAGATGATCTCAAAAGGTTATATTTATCATCTCATTCACGTAGGGATGCGGAGGCGAAACCGCCTATTCTACAATCAATCCCCGTGGTCAATGAATTTCTAGATGTTTTCCCAGATGAACTCCCAGGCCTTCCTCCTGAAAGGGAGATTGAGTTTAACATTTATGTGTTGCCTGACACTCAACCCATATCTATTCCTCCATACAGGATGGCCCCGACAGAGTTGTGATAGTTGAAGGCGCACTTGAAGGACTTGTTGGATAAGGGCTTCATTAGTCCTAGCACTTCACCTTGGGGTGCGCCAGTCCTGTTCGTGGGGAAGAAAGACGGGTCATTAAGGATGTGTATTGATTATCGACAGTTGAATAAGTTTACTATAATGAACAAGTATCCACTTCCAAGGATTGACGACATGTTTGACCAACTCCAGGGTGCCAAGTATTTCTACAAGATTGACTTACGTTTAGGGTATCATCAGGTGAGGGTTAAGGAGAAGGATATTCCAAAGACGAACTTCCGAACAAGATATGAGCACTTTGAGTTCTTGGTGATGTCGTTCGGGCTAACAAATGCCCCAACAGGTTTTATGGATCTCATGAATACTGTATTCAGGCCCTATCTTGATGTGTTCGTGATCGTATTCATTGATGACATTTTGGTGTATTCTCGTTCGGAGGCGGAACATGCGGGGCACTTGCGGATAGTATTACAGACCCTTCAGGACCGTAAGTTATATGCTAAGCTCTCCAAATGTGAATTCTGGTTGAACTCAGTAGCATTCCTTGTCCATATGATATCTGACGAGGGTATTAGTATTGACACTCAAAAGATCGATGCGGTAAAGAATTGGCCGAGACCTGCAACACCATCAGAAGTCCGCAGCTTCCTGGGGCTAGCAGGATATTATATGAGATTTGTAGAAGGGTTTTCCTCTATATCGGCACTATTGACTAAGTTAACATAAAAAGCAACTAAATTTCAGTGGTCTGATGCTTGTGAACGAAGTTTTCAGGAGTTAAAGAATCGATTGACATCTGCACTAGTGCTCACACTCCCAGAAGAAACAGAAGGTTATGTGGTATATTGTGATGCCTCGGGTATAGGTTTGGGGTGCGTATTGATGCAACATGGGAAGGTGATTGCTTATGTATCAATCCAATTGAAGAAGAATGAAAAGAATTAGCCGACCCATGATTTGGAATTGACTGCAGTAATATATGCTTTGAAGATATGGCGGCACTACTTATACGGTGTCCATGTTGACATCTACACAGATCATAAGAGTTTACAATAAATCTTCAAGCAGAAGGAGTTGAATTTGAGGCAGCGTAGGTGGCTTGAATTACTGAAAGATTACAATGTCGAGATATTGCACCTTCCCGGTAAAGCCAATGTTGTGGAAGACGCTCTCAGTCGTAAGTCAATGGGAAGCTTAGTACACATTGAGGCAGGTAGATAGGGGTTGACTAAAAAGCTTCATCAGCTAGCCAATATGAGAATCAGATTGTTAGACTCTGGTGATGGAGGTGTTACTGTACAGAATACATCAGAATCATCTTTGGTAGCTGAGGTAAAAGCACGTCAATATGAAGATCCTACCTTAGTACGATTGAGAGAGAGCATTCAACAACGTAAAATTATGTATTTTGAGATCGGAGTAGATGGGACATTGAGATACCAGGGCCGATTATGTGTGCCTAATGTGGCAGGTTTTAGAGAGAAGATTATGATTGAGATTCATAAATCCCGATATTCCATCCATCCCGGCTCGACAAAGATGTATCATGATGTTAAGGAGCAGTATTGGTGGGATAACATGAAGAAGTCTATTGCAGAATTTTTAGCCTATTGTCCTAATTGTCAACAAGTAAAAATCGAACATCAGAAACCCAGTGGATTACTTCAGAATATAAAGATTCCGACCTTGAAATGGGAGGCGATTAATATGGACTTCATTATTGGATTACCTTGCTCTTATCATAAGTTTGACTCCATATGGGTGATAGTTGATCGACTTAAAATATGTGCGCATTTTCTGCCAGTTAAGACAACTTACACAATTGAATATTATGTGAGGTTGTATATCAAGGAGATTGTTGGGCTTCATGGTGTGCCGGTATCTATTATATCAGATTGAGGAGCTCAATTTGCGGCTAACTTTTGGAGGTATTTTCAGAAGGGTTTAGGCACACAAGTGAATCTCAGCACTGCATTACATCCACAAATTGACGGACAGGCTGAACGTACCATTCAGACACTTGATGATATACTACGAGCATGTGTTCTGGATTTCAAGGGGAATTGGGATGACCATCTTCCACTCATAGAATTTGTCTACAATAATAGCTACCATTCCAGTATGAAAATGGTCTCGTACAAGGCACTATACGGGAGGAGATGTGGATCACCACTTGGATGGTTCGAAATCGGTGAAACAGAACTATATGGGCCAGATTTGATTCACCAAGCCATTGAGAAGGTGAAACTGATACAAGAGCGGCCGAGGATGGTGCAAAGCAGGTAAAAGTCTTATTCCGATGTCCTACGTCGTGATATGGAGTTTGAGGTTGGTGATTGGGTTTTCCTAAGGATCTCGCCGATGAAGGGTGTCATGCATTTTGGGAAGAAGGGTAAGCTGAGTCCGCAGTATATCGATCCGTACAAAATTCTTCGACGATTTGGACAGGTTGCTTATGAGTTAGAATTGCCATCCGAATTGGAATTAAGTGGGTATTTAACAAATAGCCCTATTTAATTTCTTCAATTTTCGGACCTAAACACTCAAATATTAGCCCAAATCCCTTTTAAATACCAGCCCAAATTCACCTTAAGCCCAATCTGCACCAACCCGATCCAAACCCCCATCAAATCGTGGCTGTGGATCTTTTAGATCAACGGTCCATAATAAACCTTACTATTTTAATTAACAACCAACCCTAACCCCCCCTCACTTTTCTTTTTCCGCCGTCCCAGTTTCCTTAACCTTTCCATTCTCTCTCAAGCTCACCCTAACCCTAGTCGCCGTCACCGGCAGAAAACCTCCCCCTTATGATGTTTCTATGCCTTCTTCGACCAGACCTGGTCTTCTACATGCCATGGCTATTATATTTCTTGGATCCTTGAGAGGATGTCGAGGAACCCCAACGGGTTCTAGTTTGAAACTTTGTTTATCAGCCTGTCTCAGGCTATTTTTCCGTCTTTGAGTAAAACTTCTTCTTGTTTATTATGGATTATTGGGTTCTCGACCTATTTTCTCATCTCTATTACTTTTCTGAAAACCCTAGTCCATTATTGTCGATCTATTTCAGATTTGTATAGATCTGGGGTGGTTCGACCACTTTTGCATGTTTTCCTTTAAAAATCTCTTGATTAATTAACTATTCTGACTTTTTATCACTCTTCCTAAGCTAGGGTTCATCCCAAACTGTTTTTAAAGATTTTTCTGAATTCTCAATGTTTAGTTATTTGTTTCTTCATCGTTTTGACTGATTTTCATATGGGTGTTCAAATCCTAGTCGATTCTATGATGTACTGGTTTTCTTCAACTTCCGTTTAGATATTTTTGATACCAGTCATATTACTTTGCTCTATTTTTTGGACTTAAACATTGTTCCTTGTTAAATCCAGTATTTTTGTGTTTTTGCCTTAATTAACCTCTGTTAGGGTTCGAACCTGCTCTTTCCGGCTAAGTTCTATGTTTCTGTGAGGTTTTACTTAGTTTAATTCCTATTTATGGAGGTTGAGTAATTCTTTCCGAAAATCAGTGTTATTTTGAAAGTTTTTCCGATTGCTTTACTCCGTTAGAAATTCTTATGCATAAATCTTGTTTGTTTCCTTGTTTATGAACTTAATTGGCTGTCTATGCCTTAACCGATTGCCCGTATAATTTTGTGATTGTACTGATCCTTTATTTGGTATGATTGGGATTCTTGACTTAATTAAACTCCCCTGTTATTACCGATGACCAATTACCCCTAATTAGGGGAGGTCTATTCCGAACCATTATGTGTTTGGATTTTGTGACTCTATGATTTCCTTAATTGACTGAATGCTGATTCCTTTACCTTATTTGTTGTACTCTTAAATTGCTATATATACTCTCTTGTTTTTCCTCTCAAGACGAACAACTAGTTCAGAATACACACACACTCTCAAATTATCTATTCTTTCTCTGTTACCTGTGCTAATTATTGGTCTAGCCGGCTGATAGCCAAGGCTAGACAGTGGAACTCTACTTGCTTTACATTCTGCAGTTTGCTTCCTTGACTGGTATGTCTCTAGTTCAATTCTGAAACTCAACTTTATGTGTTCCTTTATGTAAATACATGCCTATTCCTGCACTAGTTTAATTGGCTATGTATTTAATTGTCTTCCTGTTTACTGATTTACCTAGTATATTTAAGATTTACCCTCTCCAGTTCAAGTGTTTAATCGAGCATGCCTAGATCTCATTTGTCTTGTTTGCATGTTAGTTCAGTTTCTGTTTACTCCCCTCAACTAGTATGCTCATGTTAGTGTCTTAGACTCTTAATGTATTTGATTGATCCTAATAGGAATGACTAATGCACCCTTGTCTTCAACATGACTATTCCCACGCTCTGTATCTATGTTTTAATTGCCTTTTACCATAATTGACTTGTTATTTCTTTGAATCAGTAAACTCCTAGTTGTTCTGTGCATTTGTTGTCCCATATGCTTCCCCCTTGTACCATGTTCATGTGTTTCTAATGTGAGCTCTCTATGTTCCCAACCCCCTGATCCCTGTTTTGTAAAGTTGTTTGTTAAATGGTTGTGAATCTAGGCATTCTATGATTGTGTGGTTGCTTGTTGAATCTTTGTTCTCCTCAGAATTGATTTCAAAACTGTTTTCCACCCTTAGTATTTTCTTAAAACTGTTTCTATTCCTGAAAAACTTTTCATTCCTAAAATTTTTGTCTCTACATTGTTTTACTAAGCTCTTTCAAACTATGTCAAGCACTCTCACTTCTACTCTTAGATTATTAAGTTAAGCCCCTCCAATGTGTGTAGTGCCAGGAATCCATGAGATTCCTCCGAACTCTGGCACACTGGGGCTGGCCCTTCTACACTGCACATAACCAATCCTCTATTTAAGGGGTCTTGGTTTGAGCATTGCCCGGGATCCCCGAGGTCCTTAGAGAACTTTGACACACCAAGACACTATTGGCTATTAGACTCTTGGTATCTGAGACTGTTTTGAAGGCCTGGTGTCTCCAGGTTTACTTTGGGCCTATCTGCAGATCCCTATAGTATAACTTATATTTATTTATGTAATTCATTCAATTCTGATCTATAATAATCATCTTTGTAAAAAGGTTTTGGGGAAATTAGTAAAAGGGTAGAGATTCTTATACGGTTTTTGTGGGAAAATTGGGTAGAAATCATGCTTTAGGTTTATACTATGCTTATTTGCAGTAGAAATCATGTCTTTAGACCTATGTTATGTTACTTGCATTAGAGATCATTTTGTAGGACTGTTGTGTTATTTGCATTAGAAACCCTGCCTTAGGATAATTATGTTTAATGGTTTTTCATATTAGAAAACATGTTATAGCTCAGTACTTCATTATCACGAAATTATGCTTCTGCATAAGTCAAAATCACCTAAAAATCCTTTCGTTAGGCTACTGCTGTAATCCTTCCTAATAAAATGACCATTCTCTATGTGCATTAGAAATCCTGTTTTAGGACTGCATTTGCATTTGGTTTAAATCATGTCGCCTCAATAAATCACTGTCTTGTTTATAAAGATACTTAAAAGAACAACTCCAATGCCTAGACACCATGTTATAGGATGAAATATGCATGAAATCAATTTTTGTATTTCAGCACCTAGACAAGCATGTTTATAGGATGGATTAAAACCCAAACCGTTTGTTTTCCTTTAGTAAATTTCCAGAATTCTATTTGCATCTTAGACAACATGTTTATAGGGTATTACAGATCCACGCCTAGGCAAGCCTTAGGTAATTAAGGTCCTATAAAGCTGTAAAATTNATTTTAGAAACCCTGCCTTAGGATAATTATGTTTAATGGTTTTTCATATTAGAAAACATGTTATAGCTCAGTACTTCATTATCACGAAATTATGCTTCTGCATAAGTCAAAATCACCTAAAAATCCTTTCGTTAGGCTACTGCTGTAATCCTTCCTAATAAAATGACCATTCTCTATGTGCATTAGAAATCCTGTTTTAGGACTGCATTTGCATTTGGTTTAAATCATGTCGCCTCAATAAATCACTGTCTTGTTTATAAAGATACTTAAAAGAACAACTCCAATGCCTAGACACCATGTTATAGGATGAAATATGCATGAAATCAATTTTTGTATTTCAGCACCTAGACAAGCATGTTTATAGGATGGATTAAAACCCAAACCGTTTGTTTTCCTTTAGTAAATTTCCAGAATTCTATTTGCATCTTAGACAACATGTTTATAGGGTATTACAGATCCACGCCTAGGCAAGCCTTAGGTAATTAAGGTCCTATAAAGCTGTAAAATTGTGCTCTGTTTATTTGTGAAACTGCCCAGCTTCAACAGGTTCTAAAATCAGTAGGCAAACTGATTAGGTTTACACCACTTCGTTTTAAAATAATGCTGCATATTCTCTGCTTGTTATGCTCACCTAGATATCCTGTTCTAGGACCTTCTGGAAATTCTCTTAAATCAGTGTTTGAGACGTGCTAATTGTCTGCTTATTGTGGAGGTAAACATGGGCCCTTAGTTGTTGTCTTACTTAACAATCCTGTTTGTTTCTTTGTTATCATTTAGAATTTCCTTTTTAAACACTTTAGGAGAGTCTAGAATTGCCTAAAAATAGAGGAACTAAACACCTCCGAGACCACAAGGAAGGAACGAGTAATGCACGCTTAGAGTTCATTAATAAAAACCGCTTATACAACCGCTAAAGGGAGGGTATTTGGGTAGTAAAAGAATATTATCGGGCATTGTACAGATGTGATCCTATAGGCTAACAAGCTTAGGACTTCTCCATCTTTATACATATGTGTGCTTGGATTGCTTACCTTTTAAACTCCTTTTATCTTACTTACATATGTGTGCTTAGACTGCTTACCTGTTAAATGACTAATTTACTAAGTAAGTTTTGCCGGGACCCACCGTTGTGGACCTCGAGGGGTGCCTAATACCTTACCCTCAAGGTCATTTCAAGCCCTTACCCAATCTCAGGTAACACAGTCTGGTTTCTTAAATTACTTGCATTAGGTGCCCTAACGCACCATAAATCCGTTAGGTGGCGACTCTTCACTTTGCATACCCCTCTCCCAAAAGGAAGGGAGTTGTCTCAAATGAATGTCGAGACCTGATTCCATAAGAAAAAAAAAGGGCGCGACAGCATGGGGACTCTGCTGGGAATTTTAGGATTTTACCATAACAAACTTGCTTTTTGTAAATTAGTCTTAAGCATGCTTCTTTTTGCTAATATGTGCGCTCCCTTTCCCTTTCCCCTTATGTGAATTTAATTGCCCATTTTGAGCATTTATGATTTCCTTTACTGAAGAAACTGACTTATTTCTTTGTTTTTCTTTCTTAAACGTCTTTCAATTATTAAATACCGCATTTATTATTTTCCTAACGTGCAAATACGTGACAACATGTTATTTACTGCTGCATAACTCATGCTCATATTCCACTTGTGCATAATCAATTCTTTAGCAACGGTTGATGAGTGGTTGCACTCTTCCTATATATCACCCTTTTAAATTCAAAAAGGCTTATTTGCGGTAAACTAGTAGATCAGCGGTGCAATCGACAATTCCTTGCCTTTGCCCCTCAAGTTGTCCTCTTGAGGGTACCAGTATAGACCTCCATAGCAACCTTACTCTGATTATAGCTGTACATGCATCATGGTCAAACCTGGCCAGGTTAGTATGTTGTCCATATAATAACTCTTTAAGATAAGCCTTATCCGAAAGTCTACCGGGGTTTCCATAATACCAACGGATGCGACCACGTTTTGTGCATTAATTTTTGGAGAACTAAATGCCAATATGCTAATCATCGATATATAAATAGTCGAATCTGGAGGGAAAAGGGCCTAACTTTATTTGTTTTGCAGAAAATGAGGCACAGGTCCCCAAGTTCGACATGGTCCAAAATATACCACCAATGCTACTAGACTGGTGGAAAGATCTTTCCTCAAGTGACAAAAAACATGTGAAGAAGGTCCTGGAAAATTTTCCTTATCTGTTAGACATCCGTCCAAATAACATGTTGATAGAAGCTGCAACCATGTTTTGGGATCGTGAAAAATCAGTGTTTCACTTCGGGGATATAGAAATGACCCCACTCCTAGAAGAAATCGGGGGATTTGCTGGGATACCTTGGGACATTCTTGGGTTATTGGTACCAGAAAATCGCACTGGTAGGGGATTTCTAAAAATGATAGGTCTGAAAAAGAACGCCGATTTGGAATGCTTAAAGAAATCTTATATACCATTTGACTACTTGTATAAGAGATACGGTCATAGCAATTCCTACTATATTTTCCATGAAGATTTTTCCATCACTTCCTTGGGACATATTCATCACAGAGTTTTCGTGTTCATTGTTTCCTTCTTGGGTATGATAGTGTTCCCAACGAAAAGGGAAAGGATTCACACCTAGATTGGCTATGGTCACCAAGAATCTAATGGAAGGAATAGAGGGACATACATACACCATAGTACCTATGATTATTGATGATATCTACCGGGTATTGGACTACTGCCAGAAAGGGTCAAAACATTTCGAGGGTTGCAATTTGGTGCTGCAGTTGTGGTTAACGGAGCATCTCCAAAAGGGTCAATATCGCCAGGAGTTTCCATGAAGGGCGTGGAATGACCATATTACCTTCCAACACCCCAAAGGGATGACTTATATAATCCGGACAGGTTTGCTCAACTAGAGAGTGCTAAGGAATGGGTGGAGTTCTTCGACGATTTGACTGAAGATCATGTACAGTGGATGTTTGAATGGTTCCTTAATAACGAGTTCAACATCAGGTCAAAGGACGCTCCTCACTTAGTGTTTATCGGCTTAAGGGTAATATACCCTTATGTTCCCATCAGGGTTATGAGGCAGGCAGGAAACAGATCATACTGCGGGTCGCAAAGATAGGTCATTTCCAGGTAGATTTTCAGGATGACGACATCGCTTACAAGTGTCAAGCTCAGCATATGTGGAACTCAAAGATTATATTGGAAAAAGACACCATCGATCCAAACAGGTATCATGCGGGACATGCACCCTTTTACCCGGCATGGTTGGAGGATAACTTAGCTGGGAAAGTTGAGCCAGGAATTGGTCGGGGAAACAGGGTCATAGACGAAGATGCAGAAACCCAAGTAAAGTACAACAAGTTGCGCAAGAGGATTCATGACTCCGAGGCCGAACATCAGGAGGTACACGAGACATATAAGAGATTAATCAAGGAATGGAGGGAAATGACTATCACCTCCAATGAAAGGGTAGAATATCTGGAACAGGGTTTGATGGAGCTAGAAGGAAAGACAAGAAAGAGGGTCGCTGACTGCCAAAATGTTGAAGGAAGCGAGGGAGGACATCTGGAAAGAATATACCTGTTGTTGGGCATGCGCGAACTAGGGGACCTGATTGATGGAGCCCGAAAGATCAAGCCTGGGGAAGGTCCTTCTAGGACCAAGTAGATTAGATTTTATCTGTCTTTCCTAAATGTAATAAGGCCAAATACCAGTAATGACCTATCTTTTATTATTTTAGTGTCGTGTTGGATTCATCTATTTTTATATTAATGAAAGGAGGCAATTATTGGCATCTAAATTCTCCAAAATAATTTGTCGCTATGCCTACCTCGGGCACAATGAGGCTCCAAAAATAAGACGTGAATTTACATTCCACAATAGGTTTTCAAATACCGCAAATATTCTTTTTAGAACTCTTACTGACTTGGCTACCTTTTGTTTTTCTTTCATTTGATTATTCCCATTCCCCAAAGGTTGGTTCGCGCATACTGGCATCATCAGCTTATCATACTAGATACAGAGTCCCTCCACCTTCTCCTCCTCCTAGTCCACCAAAAGGCAAAGGGAAAGCAAAGATGGATGATTTGAACGGCACCAGAAATGACAACAACATACATGTTGAACATGCAGAAGCTTCTGATGGTCGAGGTACTCAGGCCCCAAATGATGTGGTATCACAACTTGAGCAGAAAATATTAGAACTCCAGGGTGAGCTCGAGCAGGTCCGGATCTTAGCAAATCTATCCCTCACACTCAATATCCCAAATGTCAACCATTCAAACACTCAGAACCTTGCACCACCGCAAAACACACCCAACAAACGCCCACAGAATCCTCATGCACCTCACCATTATACAACCCCACCACAAAATCAAACTATCCCACCACAGTACCAGCAAAACACCTACCACACTCCATAAAACACCCCGCCAGTCATTCCCGAACCCTAGAATTCCACCAATGACCATTATACCCAAACTCCCGGTCATCAAAACAACCTTATATACGTGGAAACCCTACCTCACTCCACTCAGCCCATATCCTATGCACCGGAATCTGCTGAGAAGGACCTGCTCATTAAGAACCTGGCTAAAGAGCTCAAGAAGTTGATGACTCGGGTTCAAGGCGTCGAAGGGAACAAAGGGATCGAAGGTCTGAACTATGAAGACCTATACATACAGCCTGACACAGAACTACCGGAGAATTACAAACCCCCTAAGTTTGAAATATTTGACGTAACAAGTGATCCCAGGGTTCACCTGAGGACTTATTGAGACAAGCTTTTAGGGGTCGGAAAGGATGAAAGGATCCGAATGAATCTTTTCATGAGGAGTCTTACAGGAGATGCTTTATCCTGGTACATCAGCCAGGATCCCAAGAAGTGGGCCAACTGGGTGAATATGGCATCTGAATTCATGGACAGATTCAAGTTTAACACAGAGAATGCACCGGATGTCTTCTACATTCAAAACTTAAAGAATAATCCCACTGAGACCTTCCGTGAGTATGTGATGCGTGGCTAGAATTCATGATTTTAAGCATTATATACCTTGCATTTTATGTGCTTTAATGATAAAAATACATGTCATGTGTGCCTAATGGAGTTTATTTAATGTG
>ML407292.1:269197-287727 GCA_005239525.1 Nicotiana knightiana | reverse complement strand
TACTATCTACGAATCTAGGGTTGAACTCGGGAGAGGGAATTCTAGATTGCATATAAGATTGGGTAGAGCAAGATCTTAACCCTTCAGGGGAGCGGATTTGCGGTTAGGATAGGAATATACCTAATCGCCTTGCTTGGTTATTATACGGGAATTATTAATGCGTTCTTGTTAATCCTGATTCCATAGGAATATAGGCGTTAGGTTAGCTTGAATAGGCGAGTTGTACTTCGGGAGAAGGCTACGAGCAATATTAACCTCGTCAATCAATAAACCTGATTTGAAGATTTAGGTCGAAAACTCAACGTGATTGTTTGCCAACCCATAACTCTAGAATATCAAATTACATTGAATTCGTCTTTAAGTTAGTTGTCTCTTTAATCTCTTAATTTACTATTTTAGATTAATTTTAGTTAAATATTTGTTTGAGTTTAGTTTAGTTGATAGTTAATCACAAGTCCCTGTGGGTACGATATCTGGACTTAAGATCCTATATTACTTGTCGACCACGTACACTTGCGTGTGCATTGGGGAATCAACCAACAGTATGCTAATCATTCGAGGTCAGAAGCAGCCAAAGTTAGGCCGACATTGGACGAAGAACAGATGAAAAAGTTCTTCATCAGAGCACAGGATCCAGAGTACTATGAAAGATTGATGGTTATTAAAAACAAAAAGTTCTTTGATATCATCAAACTCACCGAAATGATTGAAGAGAGCATTAAAAGCGTACGGTGACAAACTTTGAAGCGTTGCAGGCCACAAAAAAAGCATTGTAGTCAGGGGTATATCAAAGATGAAAGATGCAGGAATAGTAATGGTCGCCCAAGGACCCAAAACTCCACTTGTATATCAAACCTCCCAACTTACATACCAAGCACCTCCACCCACATATCAACCATCACCTCCCAGATACTCCCAACCAGCCACTGCTTATCACATATACAATTCCGAACCCTCTCACTTTCAGTCACCTCCAGCCCGCCCAAACTACCCAAGACCTCGGCCTAACTTTGACCACAGACCACCTAGACAATATACTGCCATTGTCGAACCCATTAACCAGCTATTTGAAAGCTTGAAGGTTGCTGGTTGTTCCACTCCTATCCCTGCTACGGCCGTGGAGAATCCATCCCAAGGGGTCAACCCAAAAAAGACTTTTGCATATTATTCTGGCATGAAAGGGCACACCATTGACAAGTGTCGAACACTAAAGGATAATATCCAGACCTTGATTGATTATAAGGTCATTCAGGCTAAAGAAGATACACCTAACGTTCGCAATAACCCCCTCCCAAATCATAGGGGTGAATGTGTCAATGTGATAGAGACCGATGAGGAATGGTATCCCAAAGGATCGATTGGGCTTATCAAAGAGGGTGACAATCCTAAGAAACACACATCCATGCTCAATCCTATTATAATACAAATACAGTCGCCAGCGGAGGTTGAGATAGATGCATCAGTTCCATTTGAAGTTGAGATAGCACCCCCCGCAACTGCGCATGTTCCATTCGAGGTGGAAGTAACCACGCCTTTCACAGTGACAGTGTCAATCACGCCGCCTTTCAACACTAAGACTATACCTTGGGATTATGTGGCCGAAGCTAGAAGGAGAGGAAAGAACAAAATAGAAGAATCAAGCACTGCGCAAGGGATGACCGGAACGGGAAGAGTCTATAAACTTGAGCATTTGGGAGAATCCAGTAAGCAGGCCTCTAACAGACCGCCCGTTATTGAAACATGCCGGGATGACCTTTGGAGAAAGTGCAAGCAAATGAGTATTCTGTCACAGATCATTTGAACAAGACTCCTGCTCAGATATCTATCCTGTCACTGCTACAAAATTCAGAAGTGTACAAGAATGCTCTCTTAAAGGTGTTAAGCAAGGAATATGTACCTAACAACATCACTGGCTGAGAAATTTCCAATATGGTGGGACAGGTGCTGGAAAGTCACAAAATCACCTTCCACGAGGACGAGCTGCCACCCTAGGGTTTAAATCATAACAGGGTACCACATATTACCGTGCAATGTAAGGACAATTTCATTGCCAGAGTTCTGATAGATGGGGGATCCAGTCACAATATTTTCCCATTGACAACACGGAAAAGGCTGGGCAAAGGCCTGTATGAAATACGAGAAGGGACCATGAACATGAAGGCATTTGATGGGTCTTAGAGGGCTACCATTGGGGAAATCAATCTCTGTTTACGGATGGGGCCTACATGGTTTGACGTCGAGTTTTAGGTGCTGGACATATCTGCATCCCATAATCTATTATTGAGACGGCCATGGATACACGCCGCTGGTGTTGTTGCATCAAATTTGCATCAGGCAGTGAAGTTCGAATGGAACCAGAGGTAATTATCCATGGAGATGGGAGCAACCCCATTTACAACCGTCAGACTATCCCGGTGGTTGAGAATAGAAGAAGGCTCGGGGGAGAAACTTATCATCACATCGAGCGGGTCAATGCAATTGAGAAAGATAAGTGGTGGAGCAGCAAGATAGAAAGTATACTAGTGTGGAGAGGATATGAACCCGGCAAGGGTCTTGGCAAAAACCTTCAGGGTATCTCCAAGCCATACAGTTGAAATGTCATGGTACAACCTTTGGGCTAGGGTATCAGTACACCTGGAAAGAATACAATGACTTGTCACCACCGTGGCGTGGTCCGTACTATCCACTTGAGCAGCCTGTACCACACCTGAGTCAGACTTTCCAGCAGACCGACATCATATGGGGGTCAGAGGAGGAAGAAGCATTGGTTGCCTTGAGGAACTTGTTCCTAGAGGATGATGACATGGACTGTTGTGTAATTGTCGAGGAGGAGGGGGAGGAAGGCCCTACCATCCGAGCTGTGGAGAAAGGATCATTCCTCAAGAATTGGACTGTCAGACCATCCAGGGCCCGACGAGTCCCGGGGTAGCAAGGCTGAACAACAGTGTTTATTTTGTTATTTTCTAAGAAAATGATTTCCCTTTTTGCATTTGTTTTAAGTAAAACCTCCAACGTTCCAAAAACGTTATTTAAATTATTGAAAATAACTTTTATGTTTCAATGGATCGATATTTATTATTACCATTTTCTCTCATATCTTTATCTATACAACATTACTATTTCTTGTCTTGATGAACCGACAACTGTGACATGTAATGAGGCAACGCAATGAAAGGATAATGATTCAGAAAAAGAGGACGTCATACCCGAGGAAATCGTCAGGGAAGTAGAGGATTTTGAGAACAAGTCCAAGTCCAACCTGGACGAAACTAAGATAATCAACTTAGGAGATTTCGAAACTGTCAAGGAGACCCGCACCAACATTCACTTATCACCATCAGAAAAAGAAGAGTACATACAGTTCCTGAAAGAGTATGAGGACATCTTTGCATGGTCATACGGTGATATGACCAGGTTAAGTACATCTATTGTGGCTCACAAGTTGCCCACAAACCCAATGTGTCCACCAGTAAAGCAGAAACTCAGGAAATTCAAGCCTGATATGAGTCTGAAAATCAAAGAGGAGGTCACCAAGCAAATCAAGTCCAAGGTCCTCAGGGTGGTTGAATACCCAACTTGGTTAGCCAACATGATGCCAGTTCCAAAGAAAGATGGGAAATTCAGAGTCTGGGTTGATTATCGGGATCTAAATAGAGCAAGTCCCAAGGATGATTTCTCGCTACCAAACATACACATTCTGATCGACAATTGTGCGGAGCATGAACTCAAGTCCTTTGTAGATTGCTTTGCCGGTTATCATCAGATTTGGATGGACGGAGAAGTCTGGCCAAAACCAATCAATTCAGATGCAGTCAAGCGACACTATGTGTAATTGTTTATGTTTCTACAAATGATGTAAATTGAACTACGCCTGACCTGATTCTCGTTTAAGAGGGGATACGTAGGCAGCCCTGTGGGTTCGGTCACAATTCTATAAATTTTTTATTTTCCCACCATCAGAAACTGGGGCAGAATTTTGAGGAGGACCCTCAAAAGTCCGAAGAAAGTTCAGCCGATCACAACATATACAACAGTCAGAAATTTTTGTCCGTCTAACTGGGGCAGAAGTTTGAGGAGGACCCTCAAAATTCTACGGCAGAAGAAGTCACAATGTCTCGGATCGTGTCACAGTCACTGGTTCATCTAACCAATTTTTCTAAAAAATATACTTTTTGCTATGTCTTTGAAAACTATGCATGCCTGTTTGTAAATAACCCTGTTTAGAAAACGCTACCCCCAATGATTTGAACAGGATCTTCAGACCAAGCAAGCAAGCCGATGGAGGCACGAACCGACCTCCCCTTTTACAGAACTCACAATTTTTCTTTGGTTGCAGGAATGAAAATATACATGCCTCAAAGTCACAATCTTCATAAAAACTGCGATACTGAAATCTACTACCAGCTAAGAAAACTCTGCTATCATCTGCTATTTATTCTATTTTTGCATGAGACTAAGCTCTGTCTCCATTTGCATGAGGCTAAGCCCTGCCTCTATTTGCATCAGGCTAAGTAATGCCTTCCATCTGCATGGGACTAAGCCCTGTCCCGAATCTTGCATGAGACTAAGCTCTGTCTCCATTTGCATGAGGCTAAGCCCTGCCTCTATTTGCATCAGGCTAAGTAATGCCTTCCATCTGCATGGGACTAAGCCCTGTCCCGAATCTTGCATGAGACTAAGCTCTGTCTCCATTTGCATGAGGCTAAGCCCTGCCTCTATTTGCATCAGGCTAAGTAATGCCTTCCATCTGCATGGGACTAAGCCCTGTCCCGAATCTTGCATGAGACTAAGCTCTGTCTCCATTTTCATGAGGCTAAGCCATGCCTCCATTTGCATCAGGCTAAGCACTGCCTTCCATCTGCATGGGACTAAGCCATGTCCCGAATCTTGCATGAGACTAAGTTCTGTCTCCATCTGCATGAGGCTAAGCCCTGCCTCTATTTGCATAAGGATAAGAACTGCCTTCCATCTGCATGGGACTAAACCATGTGCCAAATCTTGAATGAGACTAAGATCTGTCTCCATCCACATGAGGCTAAGCCCTGCCTCCATTTGCATAAAGCTAAGCATTGCCTTCCATCTGAATGGGACTAAGCCCTGTCCCAAATCTTGCATGAGACTAAGCTCTGTCTCCATTTGCATGAGGCTAAGCCCTGCCTCCATTTGCATCAGGCTAAGCATTTCCTTCCATCTGCATGGGACTAAGCCCTGTCACGAATCTTGCATGAGACTAAGCTCTATCTCCATCCGCATGAGGCTAAGCCCTGCCTCCATATCTGCATAAGGCTAAGCATTGCCTTCCATATGTATGGGACAAAGCCCTGTCCCGAATCTTGCATGAGACTAAGCTCTGTCTCAATCTGCATGAGGCTAAGCCCTGCCTCCATTTGCATCAGGCTAAGCACTACCTTCCATCTGCATAGGACTAAGCCCTGTACCGAATCTTGCATGAGACTAAGCTCTGTCTCCATATTCATGAGGTTAAGCTATACCTCCATATTTGCATGAGGCTAAGCTCTGCCTCCTATTTGCATTTTGCCGAGACTAAGCGTTGTCTCTCCGAAACTACCTATTTTGCTCTTCTTTTAGGCTAAGTTCTGCTCTCAACTTCACAAGACTAAACCTTGTCTTGTCGATTTTGAACTCATATTATTGCATCTCATGGGCTGAAATATCGCCAAACTTGTCCAAAGGCGTCATAGTCTAAATGCATCATCCTCATAGTCGGAAGACACCATTCCATGGCCTGAGGATCTCTTAAATTTGCATATCATTATTCAAAGGCGTCATGGTTCGGAGGCACCATTTTCATGGCCCGAGAACATCATTTCATGGTCTGCGAATCCTTCACTGAACAATTCATGGCCCAGAACATCATGGTCTAAGGATGTCATCCTCAACCGGCCGAAGACAATTCTCATGGTCCGAAGGGAATCTGCATCATGTTTTAATTTCCGCACAAATATATGCTCACAGCATCTCTTTGCTTGCAAGTAGCCCGATGAGAAACCGTTATCCCGACAGGATTAATCCCTCTCTGATTCCTTCGAACTATCTCAAACCTGACCTCTCACCACAACCATTCTTCACCTATTCCAAAACCTCGTGTCCGTTCTTGTGATGACTTCATTTATATATTCCGCTGATGAATCCAAAACTACACACGGCTTGATTCCTGTAAACCAGGGATATGTAGGCATCTCAGAGACTAGAGTGTAACCTAAATCTCTCAAACCATCTCGCTCGGTCAAAATTGGCCATCATATCTTTATCCTACAACTCTTCCATCCTTCCCGGGTAAAGAGGGGCAGCTGTTGATACCCAATTTTTTCTTATAATATTTTTAAATGCATATATGCCTTCAAAACTATGCATTAGCATCAATTGATATTTTTTCATAATTTCTACAATTTTAAATTAATTTATCCTAGTATTTTATTTATCTAAATAATTATAAAATTGAATCAAAAATGACTTTACAAAATTTCATGATTTAATTTTGCTATTTATGGTCATATTAAGCTTGAAATATTTGTACAAATAGCCACATTTATATTTTTGGGTTACAATTGGAATAACTTTGCAATTATAGCCCATGCGTACATTATTGCTTTATTTTACCAGAAAATGGCTCATTGTATTGTAAAATATCGAATAATTATTTTAAAACATTTCTATGCATAAAAATCATTTTTATCGTTTATTAGAAATTTTTACAAATTATTTTATCAATTAAGTGTGTATTTAACAAATAGCCCTATTTAATTTCTTTAATTTTCGGACCTAAACCCGCAAACATTAACCCAAACCCCTTTAAATACCAGCCCAATTTTACCTTAAGCCCAATTTGCACCAACCCGACCCAAACCCCCATCAAATCGTGGCCGTTGATCTTTTAGATCAACGGTCCACAATAAACCTTACCATTTTAATTCAGAACCAACCTAACCCCCCTCCCCACTTTTCATTTTCCGCAGTCCCAGTTTACGTAACCTCTCTATTCTCTCTAAAGCTCACCCTAACCTTAGTCGCCATCACCGGCAAAAAACCTCCCCCTTATGACGTTTCTATGCCTTCTCCGACCAGACCTGGTCTTCTACATGCCATGGTTATTCGATTTCTTGGATCCTTGAGAGGATCTCGAGGAACCCCAACTGGTTCTGGTTTGAAACTTTGTTTATCAGCCTGTCTCAGGCCATTTTTACGTCTGTGAGTAAAATTTCTTCTTGTTTATTACGGATTTATGGGTTCTTGACCTATTCTCGCATCTCTATTACTTTTCTAAAAACCCTAGTCTGTTATTGTCGATCCATCTGAGATCTGTATAGATCTGGGGTGGTTCAAGCACTTTTACGTGTTTCTTTTAAAAATCTCCTATTTAATTAACTATTCCAATTTTTTATCACTCTTCCTAAGCTAGGGTTCATCCCAAACTGTTTTTAAAGATTTTTCTGAATTCTCAATGTTTAGGTATTTGTTTCTTCATCGTTTTGACTGATTTTCATATGGGTGTTCAAACCCTAGTCGATTCTATGATGTACTGGTTTTCTTCAACTTCTGTTTCGATATTTTTGATACCAGTCGTATTACTTTGCTCTATTTTTTGGACTTAAACATTGTTCCTTGTTAAATCCAGTATTTTTGTGGGTTTTCCCTAATTAACCTTTGTTAGGGTTCCAACCTGCTCTTTCCGGCTAAGTTCTATGTTTCTGTGAGGTTTTACTTTGTCTAATTTCTATTTATGGAGTTTGAGTAATTCTTTCCGGAAATCAGTGTTATTTTGAAAGTTTTGCTGATTGATTTACTCCGTTAGAAATTCGTATGCATAAATCTTGTTTGTTTCCTTGTTTATGAACTTAATTGGCCGTCTATGCCTTAACTGATCCATAAAATTTTGTGATTGTACTGATCATTTATTTGATATGATTGGGATTCTTGCCATAATTAAACTCCCATGTTATTACCGTTTGACCAATTACCCCTAATTAGGGGAGGTCTATTCCAAACCCTTATGTGATTGGATTCTGTGACTCTATGATTTCCTTAATTGACTGAATGCTGATTCATTTACCTTATTTGTTCTACTCTTAAATTGCTATATATACACTCTTATTTTTCCTCTCAAGACAAACAACTAGTTCAGAATACACACACACTCTCAAATTCTCTCTTCTTTCTCTGTTACCTGTGCTAATTATTGGTCTAGCCGGCTGAAAGCCAAGGCTAGACAATGGAACCCTACTTGCTTTACATTCTGCACTTTGCTTCCTTGACTGATATGTCTCTAGTTCAATTCTGAAACTCAACTTTATGTGTTCCTTTATGTAAATCCATGCCTATTCCTGCACTAGTTTAATTGTCTATGTATTTAATTGTCTTCATGTTTACTGCTTTACCCAGTATGTTTAAGTTTACCCTCTCCAGTTCAAGTGTTTAATCGAGCATGCCTAGATCTTATTTGTCTTGTTTGCATGTTTGTTCAGTAACTTTTTACTCCCCTCAACTAGTATGATCATGTTAGTGTCTTAGACTCCTAATGTATTTGATTGATCCTAATTGGTATGACTAATGCACCCCTGTCTTCAACATGACTATTCCCACGCTCTGTCTCTATGTTTTAATTACCTTTTACCATAACTGACTTGTTATGTCTCTGAATCAGTAAACTCCTAGTTGTTATGTGCATTTGTTGTCCCATATGCTTCCCCCTTGTACCCTGTTCATGTGTTTCTAATGTGAGCTCTCTATGTTCCCAACCCCCTGACCCCCGTTTGTAAAGTTGTTTGTTAAACGGTTGTGAATCTAGGCATTCTATGATTGTGTGGTTGCTTGTTGAATCTTTGTTCTCCTCAGAATTGATTTTAAAACTGTTTCTATTCCTGAAAAACTTTTCATTCCTAAAATTTTTATCTCTAAACTGTTTTACTAAGATCTTTCAAACCATGTCAAGCACTCTCACTTCTACTCTTAGATTATTAAGTTAAGCCCCTCCAATGTGTGTACTGTCTAGGAATCCATGAGATTCTTTCGAACTCTGGCACACTGTACATAACCAATCCTCTATTTAAGAGGTCTTGGTTTGAGCATTTCTCGGGATCCCTAAGGTCCTTAGGGAACTTTGACACACCAAGACACCCTATTGGCTATGAGACTCTTGGTATCTGAGACTGTTTTGAAGGCCCGGTGTCTCCAGGTTTACTTTTGGCCTATCTGTAGGATCCCTATAGTATAGCTTATATTTATTTATGTAATTCATTCAATTCTGGTCTGTAATAATCATCTTTGTAAACAGATTTTGGGAAAATTAGCAAAAGGGTAAGGATTCTTATACGGTTTTTGTGGGGAAATTGGGTAGAAATCATGCTTTAGGTTTATACTATGCTTATTTGCAGTAAAAATCATGTCTTTAGACCTATATTATGTTACTTGCATTAGAGATCATGTTGTAGGACTGTTGTGTTATTTGCATTAGAAACCCTGTATTAGGATGATTACGTTTACGGGTTTTGCATATTAGAAAACATGTTATAGCTCAGTACTTCATTATCACGAAATTCTGCTTCTGCATAAGTCAAAATCACCTAGAAATCCTTTCGTTAGGCTACTGCTGTAATCCTGCCTAATAAAATGACCATTCTCTATGTGCATTAGAAATCCTGTTTTAGGACTGCATTTGCATTTTCTTTAAATCATGTCGCCTAAATAAATAACTGTCTTTTTTATAAAGATGCTTAAAAGAACAACTCCAACGCCTAGACACCATGTTATAGGATAAAATATGCATGAAATCAACTTTTGTATTTCATCACCTAGACAAGCATGTTTATAGGATGTATTAAAACCCAAACTGTTTGTTTTCCTTTAGTCAATTTCCAGAATTCTATTTGCATATTACAAAACATGTTTATAGGGTATTATAGATCCACGCCTAGGCAGGCCTTATGTAATTAAGGTCCAATAAAGCTGTAAAATTGTGCTCTATTTATTTGTGAAACTGCCCAGCTTCAACAGGTTCTAAAATCTGTAGGCAAACTGATTAGGTTTATGCCACTTCATTTTAAAATAATGCTGCATATTCTCTGCTTATTATGCTCACCTATATATCCTGTTCTAGGACCTTCTGAAAATTCTCTGAAATCTATGTTTGAGACGTGCTAATTATCTACTTATGTGTGGAGGTAAACATGGGCCCTTAGTTGTTGTCTTACTTGACAATCATGTTTGTTTCTTTGTTATCATTTAGAATTTCCTTTTTAAACACTTTAGGAGAGTCTAGAACTGCCTAAAAATAGAGGAACTAAACACCTCCGGGACCACAAGGAAGGAACGGGTAATGCACGCTTAGAGTTCATTAATTAAAACCGCTTATACAACCGCTAAAGAGAGGATATTTGGGTAGTAAAATAATATGATGACTTGTACGCTAATGCCACGTGTAGCCTCTCTAGCTGAGGAAGGATTATCTGGCAATGTACAGATGTGATCTTATAGGCTAACAAGCTTAGGACTTCTCCATCTTTATACATATGTGTGCTTGGATTGCTTACCTTTTAAACTCCTTTTTATCTTACTTACATATGTGTGCTTAGACTGCTTACCTGTTAAATGACTAATTTACTAAGTAAGTTTGGCCGGGACCCACCGTTATAGACCTCGAGGGGTGCCTAACACCTTACCCTCAAGGTCATTTCAAGCCCTTACCCAATCTCAGGTAACGCAGTCTAGTTTCATGAATTAGTTGCATTAGGTGCCTTAACGCACCATAAATCCGTTAGGTGGCGAATCTTCACTTTCCATACCCCTCTCCCAAAAGTAAGGGAGTTGTCTCAAATGAATGTCGAGACCCGATTCCGTAAGGAAAAAAAAGGGGAGCGACATCATGGGGATTCTGCTGGGGATTTTAGGATTTTACCATAACAAACTTGCTTTTTGTAAATTATTCTTAAGCATGCTTCTTTTTTCTAATATGTGCGCACCCTTTCCCTTTCCCCTTATATGAATTTAATTGCCCATTTTGAGCATTTATGATTTCCTTTACTGCAGAAACTGACTTATTTCTTTGTTTTTCTTTCTTAAACGTCTTTCAATTATTAAATACCGCATTTGTTATTTTCCTAACGTGCAAATATGTGACAACATGTTATTTACTGTTGCATAAATCATGCTCATATTCCACTCGTGCGTAATCAATCCTTTAGCAACGGTTGATGAGTGGTTGCACTAATTCGAAAAGGCTTATTTGCGGTAAACTAGTAGATCAGATAGTTCTGTGCCTTTCCCCCTCAAGTTGTCCGCTTGGGGGTACCAGTATAGACCTCCATAGCAATCTTACTCTGATTATAGCTGTACATGCATCATGGTCAAACCTGGCCAGGTTAGTATGTTGTCCATATAATAACTCTTTAAGATAAGCCTTATCCGAAAGTCTACCGGGGTTTCCATAATACCAACGGATGCGACCACGTTTTGTGCATTAATGTTTGGAGAACTAAATGACAATATGCTAATCATCGATATATAGATAGTCGAATATGGAGGGGAAAAAGAGCCTAACTTTATTTGTTTTGTAGAAAATGAGGCACTAGGTCCCCAAGTTCGACATGGTCCAAAATATACCACCAATGCTACTAGACTGGTGGAAAGATCTTTCCTCAAGTGACAAAAAACATGTGAACAGAGTCTTGGGAAATTTGCCTTATCTGTTAGACATCCAGCCAAATAACATGTTGATAGAAGCTGCAACCATGTTTTGAGATCATGAAAAATTAGTGTTTCACTTCGGGGATATAGAAATGACCCCACTCCTAAATCGGGGGATTTGTTGGGCTACCTTGGGACATCCCTGGGTTATTGGTACCAGAAAATCGCACTGGTAAGGGATTTCTAAAAATGATGGGTCTGAAAAAGAACGCCAATTTGGAGTGCTTAAAGAAATCTTATATATCGTTTGACTACTTTTATGAGAGATACGGTCATAGAAATTCCTACTGTATTTTCCATGAGGATTTTTCCATCACTTCCTTGGGACATATTCATCGCAGAGTTTTCGTGTTCATTGTTTGCTTCTTGGGTATGATAGTGTTCCCAACGGAAAGGGAAAGAATTCACACCTAGATTGGCTATAGTCACCAAGAATCTATTGGAAGGAATCGAGGGACAGACATACACCATAGTACCTATGATTATAGCTGATATCTATCGGGCCTTGGAATACTGCCAGAAAGGGTCAAAACATTTTAAGGGTTGCAATTTGGTGTTGCAGTTGTGGTTAATGGAGCATCTCCAAAAGGGTCAATATCGCCAGGAGTTTCAATGAAGGGCGTGGAATGACCATATTACCTTCCATCACCCTAAAGGGATGACTTATATTCCGGACATGTTTGCTCAACTACAGAGTGCTAAGGGATGGGTGCAGTTCTTCGACAATTTGACTGAGGATCACGTATAGTGGATGTTTGAATGGTTCCCTACTGCCGAGTTCAACATCAAGTCAAGGGACGCTCCTCACTTAGTGTTGATCGGGTTAAGGGTAATATACCCTTATGTTCCCATCAGGGTTATGAGGCAATCAGGAAGTAGATCATACCGCGGGTCGCAAAGATAGGTCATTTTCGGGTAGATGTTCAGGATGACGACATCCCTTACAAGTGTCAAGCTCAGCATATGTGGCACTCAAATATTATATTGGAAAAATACACCATCGAGCCAGACAGGTATCATGCGGGACATGCACCCTTTTACCCGGCATAGTTGGAGGATAACTTAGCTGGGAAAGTTGAGCTAGGAATTGGTCGGGGAAACAAAGTCATAGACGAAGATGCAGAAACCGAGGTAAAGTAAAACAAGTTGCGCAAGTGGACTCATGACTCCGAGGCCGAACATCAGGAGTTACACGAGACAGACAAGAGATTAATCAAGGAATGGAGGGAAATGAATATCACCTCCAATGAAAGGGTAGAATATCTGGAACATGGTTTGATGGAGCTAGAAGGAAAGAAAATAAAGAGGGTCGCTGACTGCCAGAATGTTGAAGGAAGCGAGGGAGGACATCTGGAAGCGAGGGAGGACATCTGGAAGAATTCTATTTGCATCTTAGACAACATGTTTATAGGGTATTACAGATCCACGCCTAGGCAAGCCTTAGGTAATTAAGGTCCTATAAAACTGTAAAATTGTGCTCTGTTTATTTGTGAAACTGCCCAGCTTCAACAGGTTCTAAAATCAGTAGGCAAACTGATTAGGTTTACGCCACTTCATTTTAAAACAATGCTTTATATTCTCTGCTTGTTATGCTCGCCTAGATATCCTGTTCTAGGACCTTCTGAAAATTCTCTAAAATCTGTGTTTGAGACGTGCTAATTATCTACTTATGTGTGGAGGTAAACATAGGCCCTTAGTTGTTGTCTTACTTGACAGTCCTGTTTGTTTCTTTGTTATCGCTTAGCTTTTCCTTTTTAAACACTTTAGGAGAGTCTAAAACTGCCTCAAAATAGAGGTCCTAAACACCTCCGGGACCACAAGGAAGGAACGGGTAATGCACGCTTAGATTTCTTTAATTAAAACCGCTTATACAACCGCTAAAGGGAGGGTATTTGGGTAGTAAGAGGATATGATGACCTGTACGCTAATGCCACGTGTAACCTCTCTAGTTGAGGAAGGATTATCGGGCATTGTAAAGATGTGATCCTATAATCTAACAAGCTTAGGACTTCTCCATCTTTATACATATGTGTGCTTTGATTGCTTACTTTTTAAACTCCTTTTATCTTACATACATATGTGTGCTTAGACTGCTTACCTATTAAATGACTAATTTACTAAGTAAGTTTTGTCGGGACCCACCGTTGTAGACCTCGAGGGGTGCCTAACACCTTACCCTCAAGGTAATTTCAAGCCCTTACCAAATCTCAGGTAACGCAGTCTGTTTTCATGAATTACTTGCACTAGGTGCCCTAACGCACCATAAATTTGTTAGGTGGCGACTCTTCAATTTCCATACCCCTCTCCCAAAAGGAAGGGAGTTGTCTCAAATGAATGTCGAGACCCGATTCTGCGAGGAAAAAAGAGGGGGCGCGAAAACATGGCGACTCTGCTGGGGATTTTAGGCTTTTAGCATAACAAACTTGCTTTTTGTAAATTAGTCTTAAGCATGCTTCTCTTTGCTAATATGTGCGCACCCTTTACTTTTCCCCTTATGTGAATTTAATTGCCCGTTTTGAGCATTTATGATTTTCTTTACTACATAAACTGACTTATTTCTTTGTTTTTATTTCTTAAACGTCTTTCAATTATTAAATACCGCATTTATTATTTTCCTAACGTGAAAATAAGTGACAACATGTTATTTATTGCTGCATAAATCATGCTCAACATCATATTCCGCTCGTGCGTAATAAATCATTTAGCAATGTTTGAAGAGTGGTTGTGTACTTTCTATATATCACCATTTAAATTTAGAAAGTCTTATTTGTGGTAAAACTAGTCGATCACCGGTGCAATCGATGGTTCCGTGCCTTTCCCCTCAAGTTGTCCGCTTGAGGGTACCAGTATAGACCCCCATATCAACCTTACTATGATTATAGCTGTACATGCATCATGTTCAAACCTAGTCGGGTTAGGATGTTGTCCATATAATAACCCTTTAAGATAAGCATTGTCCAAAAGTCTACCGGGGTTTCCATAATCCCAACGGATGCGACCACGTTTTGTGCATTAATTTTTGGAGAACTAAATGCCAATATGCTAATCATCAATATATAAATAGTCGAATCTGGAGAGGCAAAGGGCCTAACTTTATTTGTTTTGCAGAAAATGAGGCACGAGGTCCCCAAGTTCGACATGGTCCAAAATATACTACCAATGCTACTAGACTGGTGGGAAGATCTTTCCTCAGGTGACAAAAAACATGTGAAGAAGGTCCTGGGAAATTTGCCTTATCTGTTAGACATCTAACAAAATAACATGTTGATAGAAGCTTCAACCATGTTCTGGGATCGTGAAAAATTAGTGTTTCACTTCTGGGGATATAGAAATGACCCCGCTCCTAGAAGAAATCGGGGGATTTCCTGGGCTACCTTGGTACAACCATGGGTTATTCGTACCAGAAAATCGCACTGGTAGGGGATTTCTAAAAATGATGGGTCTGAAAAAGAATGCCGATTTAGATTGCTGAAAGAAATCTTACATACCATTTGACTACTTGTATGAGAGATGCGGTCATAGCAAGTCCTACGGTATTTTCCATGATGATTTTTCATCACTTCCTTGGGACATATTCATTGCAGAGTTTTCGTGTTCATTGTTTGCTTCTTGGGTATGATAGTGTTCCCAACAAAACAGGAAAGAATTCACACTAGATTGGCTATGGTCATCAAGACTCTAATGGAAGGAATTGAGGGATATACATACACCATAGTCCCTATGATTATAGCTGATATCTGTCGGGCATTGGACTACTGCCTGAAAAGGTTCGAAACATTTCGAGGGTTGCAATTTGGTACTGCAGTTGTGGTTAATGGAGCATCTCCAAAAGGGTCAATATCGCCAGGAGTTTCCACGAAGGGCGTGGAATGACCATATTGCCTTCTGTCACCCTAACGGGATGACTTATATTCCGGACAGGTTTGCTCAACCAGAGAGTGATAATGAATGGGTGGAGTTCTTCAACAATTTGACTGAGGATCAGGATCAGTGGATGTTTGAATGGTTCGCTACTGACGAGTTCATCATTAGGTCAAGGGAAGCTCCTCACTTAGTGTTGATCGAGTTAAGGGGAATATACCATTATGTTCCCATCAGGGTTATGAGGCAGGCAGGAAGGAAGCAGATCATACTGCGGGTCGCAAAGATAGGTCAGATTTTCAGAATATGTGTCACTCAAAGATTGTTTTGGAAAAAGACACCATCGAGCTAGACAGGTATCATGCGGGGCATGCACCTTTTACCCGACATGGTTGGAGGATAACTTAGCTGGTAAAGTGTAGCCAGGAAGTGGTCGGGGAAACAGGGTCATAGACGAAAATGCAGAAACCCAAGTAAAGTACAACAAGTTGCGCAAGAGGATTCATGACTCCGAGGCCGAACATCAAAAGATACCTGAGACAGACAAGATATTAATCAGGGAATGGAGGGAAACGGCTATCACCTCCAATGAAAGGGTAGAATATCTGGAACAGGGTTTGATGAAGCTAGAAGGAAAGACAAGAAAGAGGGTCGTTGACTGCCAGAATGGTGAAGGAAGCATGTGAGGACATTTGGCAAGAGTATACCTGTTGTTGGGCATGCGCGAACTAGGGGACCTGATTGATGGAGCCAGAAAGATCAAGCCTGGGGAAGGTCCTTCTGGGATCAAGTAGATTAGATTTACCTGTCTTTCCTAAATGTAATAAGGACAAATGCCAGTAATGACCTATCTTTTATTATTTTAGTGTCATGTTGGATTCATCTATTTTTATATTAATTAAATGAGGCAATTATTGGCATCTAAATTCTCAAAAATAATTTGTCGCTAGGCCTACCTGTGGCACAATGAGGCTCCCAAAATAAGACCCAAATTTACATTCCACAATATGTGTTCAAATACCACAAATATTCTTTTTAGAACTCTTACTGAATTGGCTACCTTTTGTTTTTATTTCTTTTGATTATTCTCATTCCCCAAAGGTTGGTTCTCGCATACTGGCATCATCAGCTTATCATACTAGATCCAGGGGCCCTCCACCTTCTCCTCCTCCTAGTCCACCAAAAGGCAAAGGGAAAGCAAAGATGGATGGTTGGGTTTAACTGCTTGCAAGTTTGGCTAGTGTCCCTTTTTTAGGGGAAACTCAGCCGGAAATTTCCGTTGGAATCCATGATGAGTTAAGCTCCCCATAAACCCTTACATTCGAGGCGAATGTTCCTAAGGGGGGAAGGTGTTACAACCCATATTAACGTACGTTGGTTCATGCCATAAGTTAGTAGACGTAAATCTGATAAGAGATTATCTTTGAGATGATAAGAAGTTAATCCTATTGGTCTTAAATTATACAAGAGTGTATAAGGGTGATTAACAAGTATTAGAATTTAAACGAATCAAGGATGTTGTAACCCGTATTTTCGGATAAACCTAGGGGTGATTAATATTCTCAAGAGGTCGTGTTTTAAGGTATTTGAATTATATAATATCCGTATCATAAGTCTTGATGTCAAACGAGTTATGAAACAAAAGTCGACAAAAGTTGTCGCAACTTATGTTCATAATTTTACTTAAAATTTAGGTCAAATGTTACTAAGTTTTTCTCCCAATTTTCTTGGAATTACGGGGTGATCTGGCCAACAAATTAAAGATCTATGAGTATAGTTTCCAATGCATTAAATCGTTTATCAATACAACATCGGAGTAGAGATATATATGCATTGTTGTGAGACTGCACATGCTGCTAGGTGACAAGTAGGTGTGTCACCTACTTGGTTAAATGAGAGCCCAAAAAGAGGCAATTTCGGGTCGTCCAAAGAGACCATTTAAAGGCTTATATCCTGCAATATAGCCCTCATTATATGTAACAAATAACTAGACCTAAACCCCTGCAAACTTCCTCCCAAAAATTACCCACAAACCCTAATTATTTTCTCTCCCTTTCAAGTTCTAATTGGGGATAAAACCTAGAGTTTGAAGAACCAAGATAAGGGCCGAGTTATCCAACAAATAAGGTAAGTTTACTTCTATTTTTAATCCATTTTTATGCTGTAAATTTATGGTAATTCGTTCTATACTTGTAAGAACTCACGGGACGGTGATTGAAAGTCGTGAGTTCGAGTTATTCACTTTTAGTGGACCGTTTGTTGGGTTGTTTTATGTTGGTGTTGGGATGCGTGTTTTACTACTGTTTTGTGGAGTTTTGGAGGAGGAAGGGTGTGGATAAACACCATATAGATGTAGGGTGGTGGGTTGGTCGTTCGTCGTAACATTTTCGGGTTGTTTGTCACTACTGCAGTAGTCGTTTTGTGTATGAAGAGATTGCAGTGTGTTGGGCTATTTGGTAATTATTTTGACTTGTGTGAAATCATATATATAGGGGAGGTGCTGTCAGTTTCATTGTAAAATATGTTGTTGTCGATACTTAATAGTTACGACGCGTAAACGATAATGATGGTGTGGTTTCTCTTATTGTAGACTAAGGAGTCGTGACATTTGCATAACTTGAGGTTGGGCAGTATATATACAAGGTATGTGAGGCTATCCATTTACTTCTTTTGCATGACTCCAATTGTACATAATGCAATGAACGATCTTCCAAAGATATTCTACTCTTAGAAGCTAGCAGTACTTACAGTGTTTCCCTTCTTATGGGATAATTGATGTTGAGGTTTATTCTCTTATTCTTATGTTATCAATGTTGTTGGTAATTCTTGATTCTTATAAGATTCTTGATGAAGAGTTAGTCCTAATAATGTGTATGGAGAATATCGACCTTACGTCACTCTGAAAGGTACATAATATGATTCCAATGAGTCCTACATGCATTATATATATATATATATATATATATAAT
>ML407292.1:92890-268553 GCA_005239525.1 Nicotiana knightiana | reverse complement strand
TATATATATATATATATATATATATATATATATATATATATATATATATTTTGCTCTACCGAGCCGTAGTATAGTCAGTCGGGTACGACACATATTGTGCAACCACTGATCAGTTGGGTTTTACCGAGCTCCACGTGGCCGGGTACATTTTACCGAGCCTATTACCGTCGGGTACGATATGATGATGGTGTTTCCCACAGAGGCGTATGTTTTAAAAGTTTATGTGTATATATATATATATATATATGTATGTATGTATGTATGTATGTATGTATGTATGTATCACACATTTCACGTCAGTAGCCCTCAGAGGTATCCAGATGTTAGAGGTTGTATATACTTTATTCGCATTTACATTATTGTTCTTACTTATGCTTTCCTGCTTTACATACTCAGTACTTTATTCGTACTGACGTCCTTTTTATTTGTGGACGATGTATGTCTTGCTGCACATCCTGATAGAAAGGTAGACGCAACTCCCCTACCACAGTAGGCTTCCCAGTTCAGCGGTTATTGGCGAGATCCCTTCTCCGGACTTGCCGTGGCCTTGGTATGAGTTTTTGTTATAGATATTATGGGTATTTCAGGGCCTTGTTCTGGCAATGTTGCAGCACTTCTTCTCCTTTAAAGGCTCATATACAGGTGTCGACTCATGTATAGTTTAGTATGCCTTGTTGGCTAATTTTTGTTGTATAGTCTTTCATGGCAGCGTTGTAGCTCGTACCTTATATGTAGTTTCTTGGCAGTCTTGTCATCCTATGTTATGTATGTTCATGCCATTATCTTTCATTGTTGATTTTTCATGATCCATATCTACAATTTAAATTGATCTCGTCGGCCCTTAAAGATAATAAGGAAGGTTAGATAAAATGTACGTTGGTGCTCGGTAAGTATGGCCCGGGTGCTAGTCATGATCCTCCAGTTTAGGTCGTGATAGTTGATGCTGATTATGCATGTTTTCTTGTGGATAGAAAGAGCACCTCAGGTATGCCACACTTTTTTGGCTCATGTCTTATGTCTTGGGCCACCAAAAAATAAAATTATGTGGCATTATCTACTGTTGAAGTTGAGTATGTTGATGTTGCCTCATGTTGTGCTCAATTATTGTGGATCAAACAACAATTAATGAATTTTGGAATTGATATAGGCTGTGTCCCCATCTTTTATGATAACACCAGTGCAATTAGTATGATGAACCCGCTTCATCACAAAAGAACTAAGCATATAGATATTAGACATCACTTTTTTATGGGCAACTATGAGAAAGGTTTGATCACTGTGGAATTTTGTGTTACTGAAAAGCAAATAGTCGACATTTTCACAAAATCTCTAAGTACAGATCACTTTAAAAGAAACATGTTAGAATTAAGGATGATTAAGATCACCTAAAAAGAATCAATTCTAACTCAAAAGTTGGTTAGATAATTTCTGAATTTTGTACATAATTAGATTAGATTTTTCTTAGTCTCCACATTCACCAGTATACTCTTGTGATATGTGCTAAAATGGTTCTAATCTCTAATGATATTATCTTTATTTTCTTGGAAAATTCAGACTTACACAAGAGAATTCTCAGTAAAGAACCTGGCTCATCAAGATTACATGGCATGTACTCTCCACTCAACATATTTTAAAATAATTGTATTTGTATCATGATCATAAGGAGATTCCCATTTAATCCTAACCTCCCTCAAGATTATCCGTTAAAAAAGAACTAGTTTCACCCAAAGAGAGTGCCCAACGCAATAATTTCCTAGAATCTAGGGAAGTCTGTAATGTTTTTTCAAACTGACTCCCAGTTTGATTAGACTCCTGAGCTTCTGAAAAGTTGTCGTTACCCAATTAACCTCTCCCTCTTTATATTGATTTGTCCTTAGCCATTTCTTCACTTCTAAACTTTACGGCCGTCAAACAACTCTTCCTATCTTCTCTCACCTTCACTACACACATATCCAAACATAGCAGTGGCTACTCTTTCTGAGAATCTGTCATTACCACCCAAAGAAACTACACTCACACCATCTATCACACCGTCAACCACACCCACTTCTAAGAAAGGAAGGTTCAAGATGATTTCTCGCAAGGTAGTCATTGGAGGATAACAAATCAAGAAAATTAATGAGCAGTTAAAAACAAGTCGAGCAGAAGAACCCCAGAAATCTAAAGAATCATTTAAGTCTGCAACTGATAGGGGAATCTTTTAGGTCGTTAAGAATCTAGAGAATAGGTTTGTTTTGGTGGGAACAATGGTTGGGGTTGGAACTTCTGATGTAAAATTGGTGTTAAAGATGAAAAGAAAAAAGAAAAAGAGAGTGAGGGTTCTCAAGGTGATGTGAGGGTAAAGGGAAGAGGAATGGCTGAATCTTCACCTACTCCTGCTAAATTGACTGAGGAGATTGGAGCTATAGTGTTGTGGAGTGAGGATGTTGTTGATGAGGAAGAAAACTTGAGAGAAAATAAGGGTAGTGGGTCTGGAGATGCAAGTGTTGCTGAGGGGTTGGTTAGGTTGAGGAAAAGGTTTCAAGAACCTGTTCCATCTGTGCAAGAACCCCTTGAAGACCTACTGAAATGCGTGTCTGACAACTATAATCCAAAAAGGAAGAAGAGTTCAAGAGTTAAAATTCCTGGAACTGCTACGGAAAACAAGAAGATAAATGTTGCCTCTTCTATCCCTGTAAAGACTCCTTCTACAAGAGGAAGAGCTACAAGGAGTCAGAAGAAGCAGAGTAAGGTTGAACTTGAAAATTCCATGGAAGAGAGTAAAAGAAAAGTCGCTACAAAGGGAAAAAAGAAAGTGAGTGAGCCTATTGAGGCAATTGAGATTGAGGAGATGGACCTGGTCCTTCATGATGAAGAGGAGGCAGAAGAGGTAGAGGTTGTGACTCCAAAGGCAAAGAAAATAAAGACTTCCATAAAGAAGTCACCTTCAAAGACTGCTGATGCAAAGTCTTCTACCTTGGCAAAAAGAACCAGGTCTGCCATGAAATCTAGAAAAATGAAAGTAGTGGAGGAAGAAGAAAGTAAAAATGAAGAGGAATCTAATGAAGAGCAGGACATGATGGTTAAATTTGGGAAAAGAAACATCTTGAAGAGTAGACTCTTTAGGTACTTGGAGAAGTAAGGCATGATGATGCTGTAGGAAAAACTACAATTGCAGGGTTGGAAGGACACGGTCCTTCAGATGGATGGAAAGCTTGCCAGAACTGAGATTGTGTAGTTCATAGTAAATTGTGAGATAAAAAATGGCAGATTCACCAGTGTGGTGAAGGGGTGACTATGAGCTTTGACGACAATTAGTTGGGAGAATTTCTAAGAGTACCTGCTGAAGGGTACAATGATTACAAAAAGTTAAAGTGGCCAAGCCTAGAAAACCTTCCCACCTCACTTTTCATTACTAGGAAGTTTGCTGACAATGAGGAAGAGCTTTAGCCCAAGGCTGTTTACAAAACTAAGATGAGTCCTGTCCATAAAGTGCTGTTTGAATTTGTTAATATCGTGTTTCCCAGGTAGGAAAGAAGGCACATTGCCACCTTCATGGACCTGGTCCTTATGGAATGCATGGATAGTGAAAGGCAGATCAATTGGCCTGGTTTTATCATCCAGTTTCTTGATAGGGTTCTAACTGGCACCAAAACTCATGCCATACCCAATGGTTTCATTATCATGGATGAACTTGCTCACTTCAAGGTACCCCTCAGGAAATGGGATGTTAATACAGCTAAAGATCACTTTGGGGCCAACACCTTGACTGCATATGATTATGAAGTCTACACTACTCTCAAAGAACCTAGTTCATCCAAGAAGGTATCTGTGAACAACAAAGTGAGAGCCTTGGTGCAAGAGAGTGGGGATAAGGGTGTTGAGATTGGGAGGCTGAAGAAGAGGTTGTCTGAAGTAGAAACTGAGAAGGATTCTCTTACGGCTGAGCTTGCAAAGGACAAGGAGAAGGAGAAGAAAGAACGCATTCTTAATGATATGTTAAAGTTATTTCACGCCAAAAACCAAGAACCTATGGTCCTTCCCAGTCTTGAAATCTTCCTAGCCTAGTTAGACAAACCAGTGACCCGGATGGGATTTGTTTTGTTCTTTTTTCTCATGATCAACTACCTTTATTTTTCTTTATGCTTTGTGGATGACTGGTATCAATGATAATCAACTGTTTTTGTGCTCTAACTGTTTGTTGATACTTCTTAGATAACTAATATCATTAGATTGATAAATGATGCTTGACTCCATGATTGCATTTGAAGTAGTCTCAGTGACCATGAGTAAATTCGCTAAAATATGGTTATCTAACATAATTATGAAACTTTTCAATGATGCCAGAAGGGGAAAAATAGGTTGTGCTTTTCTCTTTAGACTGTGATGTTTATAACATAATGAACCTGCTCCTTGATGATTTGTGACTTTAAAATAAAAGGTGTTCTAACATTGTGTTGATGTTGAGCTGAGTTGAAACAGGGCTTATGCTTATAAAAAGCATAGAGTTTGTCATCATAAACCAAGTTCATATACATTGTATGAACCAAGGAACTCAAGCATGAACCAAGTTCATACACATTGTACATAGACACGAGCATATTCGAGCACAAGACATGCACGTGAAGGATATAAGCTTAAGTGGTTGTATCTGATATCTCCTGAACGAAAAGGTTGCATAAGTGATAAAGAGTAGAACTCCTTACTTGAAGAGAACTCTATCTTAGATAAGGGAGGAGTTCGAAGTTAAAAATAACTAGAACTTTTCCAACATGGAAGAGTAAAGCATTAGACTTCTAGTTATTTCTTATTCTACTAACTCTATATATTTCAGGATGTTCTCATTTAACAGGTGCACACAAACGCTGAAGTAAAACGTGAGTTGAGAGCTAAATAGCAAGGCATTTTGCAAACAATTCCTGTGTGATTCAAGTGTGCGAACTTGAAGCTACATGAACCAGATAGAACAACCAGTACCAAGTGTCTGTCTTTTATTTTAGGTTCATTGTAGTAGGACTTTTGAGTTGTACCTTTCAGCTTTATCTAGAAGCAATTGTAGAGGTACTTTGATTGTAGTATTCAAGTTAGAGTTAACTTAAAGTTGTCGCAATAGCTAGAGACTGCTTGCCACAAATTGTTAGAGGTAATCCTTAGGTTTACAAAGAGTTTTGTAAATGTTGTTTTTGGCTCAGTGATTTAGTGAAGTGTTGGGAAAAAATTCTACTGGGTAGTAGGTCGTACTTTTTTCACCTTTTGAGCCATGTGTTTTTCACGTAAAATTACTTATGTCCTTTACTTTCCGCATTTATTATTCTGCAACAGTAGTATAAGGAACACATAGAAGAATCAAGTCCTATAATTTGTGCATGCAAAAAATTGAATACCACACAAATCACTCTCTAGTGCGGTATTAAAGTATAAACACAGGAAAGGAGAAAATTAACGATACAGCCTAAAACAAAAACAAAATCTATTCACACGAGCATAAAAACTGTTGCACTGAATCAATGCTATAGACAACTTAATTGGTCATGCTCCACATCTAAGGTAACTTCTACTATAGTTTCCTTTTCCTCAGTTTCCTGCATTTATGAAAATGGAGTTTCCCTTCAATCTGAAGCTCCAATTTTCCTTTGGTTTCAGGAATTTCGTAAATTTCTGTTATGAAGAAATGGGCCTGGTCTCGGCCCAACACGTGAAAAATGGGCTGAAGGAAATGGTGTTGAGAGCTATCCTCTCTGATTCTCGTTTCACTTTTTCATCTGGCCATTTGCTTGAAGTTGGTACCAGAAAATTGCTTGCTTTTCAAGTAGTACCACTAGTTTTGCCTTGTTGTAAAGAGTTTAAGTGACTGGGCAAAATGCTATAGTTAGGAGTTTGTTGACTTCAGGTTGCCAATGGGCGAATTGAACAAACACACAGTTTTAGGTTTAGAGGTTTGGCATAAGCTACTCCAACTTTTTTAATCAATATCCAAATCTTGCGCTACCACTTTTGACTCTGCCTAAATAAGAATCGTTGTGGTGTCAATACAATTCTGAATATTTTAATCGAGGTTTATATGCTCTTGGTTCCCAAGCATGGAAACTCTTGTTTTTATGGAACTGCAGTGAATGTTTTTACATTTTGTTACATCAGAAATCAAATACTCCCTATGTTCTCATAAATTAAAGGCACGATCTGGGGTAGCTATTCGTGCTGCTGTCCACGCATTCTGACGAGAGAAGTTGCAGCTTAACCATTCATCAAAGAAGAAAGGAGAGATATGATCAGGTTTACTGGTGTTTCATGTGTTTGTTTTTGTGATATCACTACCTGAAATAAGATGGAAAAGAATGTTTGGATCTATATCACGCAAATGTATCTAATGTGTGTATTTGCATGTCTCCGGTTTATTTAAGCTTAAGATCCTAGTGTCATGTTCTAGGATCGTCTTAGAGAAAGAGGCATCCGGGTTCCATTTGCTGTGACTGACAGCGTTATAAATAATTATAATAGTGTTCACCCGAAAAGCCCGAAAAGCGGTACAATTGAATTTGTTACGTGATTAATAGACAAGCTAGCTGATTTAATCCAACAATAATAAATAAACTAGATTAAAAATAAGACTTAACGGTTAAAATCAAAGGACATGACAAGTCTAGCTCCGAAAGCGTTGCCTCCGGGGACAGAAACGAGAGTAATATAAAGAGCAAGTAAAGTTATTTTATTTAGCTTGAAAATAGAATGTAGCATATGTTTGCCAAAAACTTCGTGTTCTTATAATGGTTGTTGAGCCTACTATTTATAGCAAGACCTAGGGAAACAAGATCCTAGGATCGACCCCCTCTTAAATGACATAAAGGAGGCAATTGATGAATATTTAATGGTACGCTATGAATGCAAATATTCTCTGAAACGGCAACCCATTTAATGCCAGAAAATATTATTCATTAAATGTTTTCCGATGGCAAACATTCTATCTGCTCACATTGATTGTGCTCCCTTTGGGGTCCATCCCATACCAATGGCAGTTGTTGTTCTCAGTACTGGTTGTTACTCGATTTATCTTTTGCCTATCTTCGGTTTCACGTGTCGTACTACTATTCGATCATTTAATGTAAGCCAATTTTATCCTATACAGATAGTCCCCCTGCTTTCCAGTGGCATATGTTTGTGTCACCGGGAAGTTGGTGAAGATTTCTTTCTTGGGGGAAAATCTTCTGAAATCCTTCTGAACAGTATCTGACGCTTGAAAAGACGCACATCTTCTCGCATTTAATACCCCCGAACACGTGTTATCCCACGATTCTGCAATATTTTTTCCGGCTCTCGAGGTAATCATGACCACGATTTTTGTTGTCGATATCTATACTTATACTAATCATTTTACCTCTCTCACTTCTAAAGTTTTCATAAGTGTACTCCCTTTTTTGCACTTAACCTTCTTCTGTTTTCATCTCTTTTCTTCAGAAAACTTTATCATCTTCTTATGGCTTTTCTTACTGAGTCTTTTGAGAACTCTGGTCTTCTCCTCAATGGAGGTCCGAAGAGAAATAAAGATAAAGAGGTAGATGTCGATGATGAACCTCGCACAGTAAGCACCATCATACCCAAACACTTGAGCACCGTTAATGACTTCCATGAGAAGTTTCCCTCTGTGAATCCATAAACTTGGATTGTTAGCTGGTATCCTTCCTCTATTCGCCCTTCCAGTATTCCTATTGTGAAGGAGGATTGTATCTGACCAGACCTTAACATCATTGCACCTGACCAGATAGAGCAAGTCACCTTCACCAAGGAAGGTTTTACGTATGTCTATACGTACCCCTTCACTTTGGCCCATTTTTTTTTAGCAGGGGACTTGACCCCGTGATCTTAGAGTTATGCCACCGGTACCGAGTCAACTTGGCACAAGTAGGCCCTTCTGTGTGGCAAATAGTGGCTTTTCTACGCCAGTTGTGTGCGGAGATCGGGGAAACCCTAACCCTAGCACACATGATGAATCTCTATTCCCCTAAAATCTTCTGTGGGGGAGTAATAAATTTCAGCAAATGTGGTCACCGCGCCCTACTTACCAACGTGGATGATGGGAATGACCATAGGTGGATAGAGCGGTTTGTCATTATTGCTACCAGGGAATCATCCCGGGCACAACTGCATCCTTTCCTGAAACGTGGAATCGTTCACCTAAGTTTGTAATTTCTTAATCTCTTTCCTTCGTAAAAGGTCATTCCCGATTTGTTGATTCTTTTGTCTCTGTTATTTCATCTACTCGGTGGACACCACCAAAGGTTAAAGGCCTGGACCAATGGGTTTAGAAGATTCTGGATATTACAACGCCTGAAACCCGTCGGTGGAAGGAGATGGCCCCCAAATATGGGTGGAAGGCCAAGAACCATGGTAAACTTAATCCCGCTATCCTCTGCCTCTGTACGTGCATAAGTAAATTTACTAATCGTATCCTTTTATTTGATTCAGGACTCCTGTAGGGCTCCGTCACCTGCCCTGAGGTCGAGGTTTTGGCCGATCGTGCTGAGACTGTGTGATTTTTACAAAATGCTCTCGTTCGAAGTGGTGTCCTCGGCTTTGCTTTCGGTGGGGGCACTTCCTCTCAGAGGCCCATGCCAGAGAACAAGCAACCAAAAAGGCGGTGTTCTTCCTCGGCTGGGGATAAAAATAATAAAATAAAGAAGTCCACAACTGAGCCACCCGTGGCCGCAGTGGTCATTGAAGATGATGGGGTAGCTAGTGATGAAGAGGCTTCCCTTCAATGGAGGCAGCGGGTCTTCATCAGCTCAACCGACAGCGGTCTTCATCAGCTCAACCGAATACTCAACCGGGAGAACTTTTAGAACTGACCAATGAAGAGGCCCAAGCATTGTGGGGCGATATGGATCTGGTAGATAATGCCAACTCCCGATGTCCTGTCCCCGTTGCTATTTCCGGTCCATTGATTTTGGACCCCTGGCCTTTTTTTCCTTTGGTTGATGAGCAACTAACAACCAGCATTGTGCCCGTTGCACCTGCTTCTCATTCTACAACACCAACAACTTCATTCCCCTCTACACCAATTGTACCTTTGCCATCAGCGTCCGTTGTTTTTCCTCCACCACATAGATGCGCAAAAAGAGGGTGTTTCTCCTCCTTAGTCCCCTGACCATGGGAAGTTGGGGCATAATTACTTCCCTATTCTCCAGATCCCCGAGGGAGAAGTAGCGTCACTCTCTTGGTTTCGAAGGGGTGCCATTTGATGTCCAGGCCGGTAGAGCTTGCCAACTTTCAAAAGCCACTGGCTTCATTGAAATATAAGAAGAAGTTACACTACCTTTTAGGGGAGTGCATGTTGAATAACGCCATGCACAATGTGGCAATGCGGCAGCGGTACCGTGCTTGCTCTCTTACTACTTTTTCTTAATGTATCTGTTATAACAGAGTTTGCAACTTTGATATACGTTTTGCAGTCAACTTCCTTTCTTCCGAGGGCCTTCAGGGATTGATCCTTGATAAAGAGGGACTTTTGTCAGAACGGGATCAGTTGTTAGCCTAAAGGAATCAACTCATTGTATGCCTCCTAGTACTAGAGGAAAAGGCTGTTGAAGCGGCTGAACTTGAGGCCCAGCTGCAGCAGAGTGAGCACGAAGTGATGGCCCACAACCAAGAATCCACTCATTTATATGAACAACTTCAAGATGCTAAGGCTAGCTAGGTGGGCTGAGCTTCAAGATGTTGTTTTTGCTGCTTCTGAGCGCGAGTCTACCTTCGTTGAACAAGTAAATAATCTAGAGGCATCCTTGAACTCCAAACCAAGGAGGTTAATGCCGCCGAAGAGAAGCGGGCCCGGATGGAGGAGATATTCAAGAAAATCATTGATCAAAACCGTCTTCACTTTTCCATAATCCGTGATCTTGATTCTTGCCTCATTGCCACGAGATCCGAGAGGGACGGCCTTTTGGCCGAGGTCGACAGACATAAGGCAAAGCTCCAATACCAAGGGGATTCCCTCGAATCTGAAACAACGTACGCTATGTATCATATGAGGAAAACAACCCTTGGAGGAGGCCAAAGCGGGCATAATTGATATTGATGGTGAAATGGCCAAAGTCCGAGCACTGGAGTTAACTGCTCGAGAACGTCTCCCGGCTAAGCCTGGCGCAAAATGACTCTTCGAGTACCGGTTCCGAGTATTCGGGAACCGAGGAGGAACTTGAAGAGATTAATGATGAAGGCCCAGGTCCTGAACCGGCGGCTGATCCGCCCACTTCTCTAGGGGGGCATATATTCCTCTCTCCTCCCGAGTTCTGGTGGCGACAATGTTCAGATTTTTCCTTTTATATTTTGTTATTTTCCTTTGTACTTTTGTTCTTAAGTCATTTGGAATTTTGATAAATAAAGAAGACTTTTGTCTTAAGTATTGCACAAAGTTTTATTCTTTTTTGCATCAAATTAGCTAAGGCTTCAGATGTATTTTCGTCTGTCAGTTTTATGTTCTGGGCATTAACTCTTCCGGAACTAACATTTTACTATGAAGGTTTCATAAGAGAGACCCTCTTATGTTTACGGTGATCTTGAAGAGGATGTCTCATGTTCATTCCGGCACAAACATTTGAAGTTTTATGTTAACTTTCAAATGATAAAATTAATTCATCATTGGGACAAGAAACAAGATAAAAATAAAAGGACTTTATTTTATTCCTTCCAGATTTAAAAGTACATAAGTATTCGATTATTAAATAAAATAAATTGCCAATACATATGGCTAACTTGTACAACTTATTTTTACGGGGCTGACCATGCAGTCCTCGGTCCCGATAAGATATTATTGTTCCCGGGTCTCGTAGTCCCTATTTTTGTGGCATCCTTGCTGCCGTATCCAATACTATCCCCCCAGTGTTTGAATGCGAAGTATGCGAATTGGAACACTGGAGGTCTTGCTTTGTTGGTTAAAACACTTGCGAACGGTTGAATAGTCTTTGGTTCGATGGTAAGTTTTACTTCCCATTAGGAGCTTGTCGTCAAGCCAAAGACTATTTAACCATCCCGTAGTGGTATATTATTTCAATTTCTTTTCATTTAAAGGTCTTAACTTAGCTGATGACGTTTCCTTAGCAGTATGTTTGTCGTTGCTGCCTCGTTTAAAACCTTGCTAGAAAAACCCGATTGGGACAAAAATTGGTCGAAGGGAAAAAGAGTGCAGCACATACTTTCAGTATAGGCAGGATCCATCAGCAATAATACCTTTTGAGGTGAGTCACATTCTAATTTCTAGGAAATTTGACTCCATCTTGATTCTCCAGCTCGTATGATCCTTTATCAGTGACAACTGAAACCCGGTAGGGGCCTTCCCACGTCGGCCCCAGCTTCCCAGTGTTGATTTCCCGAGTGTTCGGAGTCACTTTTCTCAAAACCAAGTCTCTTATGGTATAGTATATTTCCATACTTTGCTTCTAATCCACCATCCTCACGTGTGCAAAGTCCCTACGCTCATCGAGTAGTTCCAACTTTACAAGCAATGCCTCATTATTTGCTTTTTCTCTGCTCAGGAGAACTGTAAGGTTGGTTCTCCTACTTCCACCGAGGTGAGAGCTTCTGAGTCGTATACGAGAGAGAAAGGTGTTTATCCCGTTCTTGATTTTTCCGCCGTCCGTGTCACGACCCTTTTTTCTAAATAAGCCGTGACTGGCACCCGGTCGCTAAATTTGACTGAGCGAACATTTGCGCTTATCAAATCTATCATAAATTCAAACTTTATATGCCATAAGGCACTACTGTAACTAAATACTTTTAATTAATTTAAATATCTAAAATAAACCAACTCCAAAACTTTATTCGTAGTGACCAATGAAATACTGGTAAGTTATTATCAAAAACATCTGAATCTTAACCCACCGACTGTATCTATGAAGCCGCTACTGATAAACTGACGCACTGCTCAGGACATGAGATTGCCTTGATAGTTTCTCCAAGTAAATAAAGAAATAACTAAATAAAGACGACTCTAAGGAATACTCCACGAACAAAAGTGGAGCCACCAATAGCACTGGAAGTGAGGGAAGTCCTAACCCGTAGCCTGCTCGCCTGCAAAATCGGTTCCTACGTTGTACCGCAGACCAACGTAGGTTCGCAAAAGAGAACGTCAGTACCATTTATTGTACTCAGTGAGTCTCAACGACAGGGGACGAAACTTTAATAAAATATATACTACGAGCAAAGATTCTAAAGGTATGGAAACATAAAGCTTCTAAGAACAATTCTAAAATAATTTCAATATACCAGTTTATGAATTTTCTAAAAGAATTTTCTTTCCTTTTCTTTTTTATAAAAATACTTCACTTTATACTTCGGGAGTTCCGACTATCCTGACCTATTTCTGTCTTAGTCACCGTGTGATCGGCACAGGTTCGATCCCAACCTGATCGAATAGGCCCAATCCACGAGGTGCCACTCACTTCATGGTTCTCAGCGCTTATGTATCATACCTTGGTCTGGCTAAGTAAATTCTCAGCAACGAGGCCCTCGGTTCGTGTGCTCCCTACTTTGGCACAAGTAGTTTCAGGAAATCAACGCCTTGGTCAGGACCCTCAGCTTGGACGATGACCCCTCCTCAAAATAGAGGATACTCCCAAAAATATTTTCTTCCTAAAACTTCTTCTTGTGAATTTTCAAGTCTAAATCTTGTTTGAAAGTGATTTATTAGTATTCATAATAATATTCTTGAGTGTATGCATAGCATAAGCATGAAATAAAATTACTCAAGGTATTTTTAAAAGTTCTATCTAACTCTTGAAACCTTAAAATGTAAGATCATGTAATAAAGCATAAAAATATGAAAAATAGACGCTTATACTTCTCGAGTAAAATACATATACTTGAAATAGAATATACTTAGTCAACATTAACTTATTCGTTCCAATTAAGCACATGATGATTCGTTAAAGCATTTTATCAAACACTTTGTGGGCATGCTTTTGTGAGCAGAACCACTTTAGTAAAGGGTTATATCCTGTAACACCCTAGACTTTAGACAGAGTCTCACACACAAGAGGGATGGACTTAGACCCTAGTGACGTATTTTAAACCCGTGATGGCCTAGGCCCAGAGCAGACAGTATCACTAGCGGGCTTGGCTGTTACAGTTTGGTACGTCAATAGCACGACCGATATCTCTTTGGGCCATTTTCCTTTTAGCAGCTTCTAACCTCTTTTGAGGTTTTGGATAATTACCTCATAGGTTGACTCCGCATGTCCTTTAGCGCTCGGATGGTAAAATGAGGGGGTAATTCTTTAGATTTTCAAATCTTCAAGAAATTTTCTAACTTTGGAGCCTATGAATTGTGGTCCAATATCGCAGGTAATCTCCTTCGGTATTCCAAACCGATAAATTATGTGTCACATAGGAAAAAGATCACTTCACGCTCACCGATCTTTTGGTAAGAACCTTCTTCAACCCATATAGTGAAGCAATCGGTTAAAATTAAAAGGAATCTTACCTTTCTGTTACCCGGTGGCAGCAGACCAATTATATCCATTCCCTATTTCATGAATGACCATGGGGATAGTACCGAATGTAAGAGTTCCGCCGGTGGTGTACCAATTTTGCATCATGTTGACACGTGTCGCATTTCTGAACGAATGAATTTGCTTCTTGCTCCATCTGGAGCCAGTAGTATCCTGCCATAACCAGCTTTAGCACCAAAGAATCTGCGTCGGAATGGTTCCCGAAAATTCCTTCATGGACCTTTCTCATCACGTAGTCCACCTTCGAGGCTCCTAAACATCAAGCCGACGGGCCTTGGAATGATCTCCTATATAATTGTCCACCCAACAGGCCGTAGCAAGCCACTTTGGTATGTAGTGCCCGGGACGCCTTCGGGTCTTCGGGAAACTTGACATGTCGAAGTAATCGATGAACTCATTTGTCTAGTCCCATACCAAGTTGGTTGTATTTATATCACAATAGCCGTCCACATCCAGTACCGAATGCATTAGTTGAATGACAATATCGGAGTCAGATCCTTTCATTTCTATGGATGATCCGAAATTGGCCAATGCATCTGCTTCTACGTTCTCTTCTGTCGGGATGTGTGTGATTCCCCATTCCTGAACCGTGCAAGAAATGCCTGGACTTTATTCACATACTGATGCATGCGGTCCTTTGTGTCGAAAATCCCATATACTTGGTTTACTACCAGCTGGGAATCATTTTTTATTTTTATGACCTCGGAGCCAAGTCCCCGGGCCAGTTTGAGTCTTGCAACCAAGGCCTCGTACTTGCTTTATTGTTAGTTAATAAAATAGTTTTTATGGCCTCCCTAAGGGTTTCCCCGAAGGCGTGATTAGGACTACCTCGAGCCCAAACCTTTTCACATTGGAAGCTCTATCCGTGAACAAGGTCCGAACTCCCGATTTCGTTTCCGACACTAGAAGCACTTCTTTGGTAGCCAGGGAAATAACTCAGGACTAAAATCGACCACAAAGTCGGTAAAAACTTGTGATTCGCTTGCAGTCCTAGGCTTGTATTCAATATCAAACTCGCTAATTTCAACTGCCCATTTGGAAAACCGGCCTGACAACTAGCTTTCCGATTTCCTAGTATTACAACCCTTCGTGTAGGAAGGTGTAGGAGCGAAGGCACTCTTGCCCTTTCTTCCACTAGTCTTAGAGCTAGGAACTGGGAAAGAGTATTGAGAAAAGGCAAGAAAGAAGGAAGCTCTTAGCCCTCCTTTTAACTTTAGTTACGGGCTAAGGCTTCTAAAACACATTCTGCACTGGCTCTATGGGGTGGCACTGAAAATAAGGACTAAGCTTTCGAGAGGCGGCTGAGAACTAAGGCTAGTCTTTTGAGGTGCGGATAATGAGTCTCCGCTCCTGAAAAAATTTTGCTAACATAATAGACACGAAATTGCTTACCTTCGTCATCGCCGACTAGGACGACACTTACCGCTACCTCCGAGATCGCTAGGTATATAAGCAATTGTTCATATTCCCCCGATTTCAATAATAGCGGGGGGCTTGATAGCTAACGTTTCAGTTCTTTCAAGGCCTGCTGACATTCTGGAGTCCATTCTAAATTGTTCTTCTTCTTCAAAAGAGAAAATAAACGATGACATTTTTCCGAGGATTGAGAGATGAACCTTCTTAATGTGGCCAATCTTCCAGTTAGCCTCTATACTTCTTTTACACTTGCCAGGTGGTATGGGATGTCCTCGATGGATTTGATTTTATCAGGATTTAACTCGATCTCCCTTTGTTAAACCAAGAAAACCAAGAACTTATCAGAGCCAAACTCGAACCCGCATTTTTTCAGGTTGAACTTCATGTTGTGCTTCCTCAAGATATCGAAGGTTTCTTGGAGGTTCTTTAAATGGTCACCTACATTCAAAGACTTGACCAACATGTCATCTATATACACTTCCATTGTTGTACCTATTTTCTTCTCGAACATCTCGTTCACGAGCCTCTGATAAGTTGCGCCGGCATTTTTAAGCTTGAAGGGCATCACATTGTTACAATATGTGGCAAAGTTTGTTATGAACAAAGTCATTTCCTAATCCTCTGTGTTCATCTTGATTTGTTTGTACCTGATATAGGCATCAAGGAAGCTCAGTACCTCGTGCCCGGATATTGCATCAATCATTTGATTAATGTTTGGCCGTGGGAACGAGTCTTTAGGGCACTCCTTATTCAAGTCTTTATAATCTACGCACATTCGAAACTTGTTATTCTTTTTCGGAACTACAACTACATTAGCTAACCATTCGGGATACTTTACCTCCCGGATTGAACCAATATCAAGTAGTCAAGTTACCTCTTTCTTATCAAATCTGTTTGTGACCCCGACTGTCGGGCATTTCTTTTGCCTTACCAGAGAGACTCTAGGGTCCAGGCTTAGCTTGTGACCGGCCACTACTACAAATAAGACCTTTAGCGGCAATACAAAATGGCTTTAGCAGCAATAGTTATAGCCGCTATATCTTTTACCGGCCATTAGTCTTTTGCCGCTGAAACCGGGGTCGGCAAAGCTTTTAGCGGCTATTCTTGCAAAAGCTAGTAAACAGTATGTTTTATTGCCGCTAAAAGTTATCATCTTTAACGGCAATTATTTGTGGCAATTATAATGGCTACCAAATCCAATCCAAAACGGTTAATTATACGTCTTTAGCGTCCATTATTATAGCCGCTACATTTAAAATAATTGTCACAAAAAATCTCATCTTTAAGGAAATTGTTTGTGGCAATTATAATGGCTACTAAATCCAATCCAAACGGTTAATTATACGTCTTTAGCGTCCATTATTATAGCCGCTACATTTAAAATAATTGTCACAAAAAATCTCATCTTTAAGGAAATTGTTTGTGGCAATTATAATGGCTACTAAATCCAATCCAAACGGCTAATTATACTTCTTTAGCATCTATTTTTTGTAGCAGCTAAATTAAAAATAATTTCCATTAAAAGTTCGCATCTTTAATGGCAATTATTTTGTGGCAATTAAAATGGTCATAATATCCCTTATGAAAACATTTTAGTTTGCCCTTTTAGCTTCCATTCTAATGGCTAATATTTATAACTAAATTGCCGTTAAAAGTCAATATCTTTAACGATAATTATTTTACATCAATTATAATTAGTTTAGCCACAATTAATAATAGTTACTACATTCATACTGAATATGACTCAAATAATAAAATATATTAATATTAATTCAAAAAAAAAATAATTTATCTCATTAATCTTAACAAATAAAAGGAAGTACTAATAAAAAACATTAATATCACAGTAATTTAAAACATAAAAATATATTGTTTAGACTAAATAATTAATGTTATTATATAACTAATCCAGACGAATGATGGTCTTCAAATGATTTCCGCAAACTTTTCATCATTTTGAAATCTTTCACCCGCTAAATTATCCAACATCAGACGGTATGACCTGAAATTATAAAATAATTATGTCAAAAGATAAAATATAATGTGAAAAAATATCTTGAACATTCCATCAATGTTAGAGTAGCCAACTCCCTCACCTAGCATCTATAACCAAAAACAACTAAGCTAAAATATGAACATTTCAATCAAATTGATTAGAACCCAAAATTCAACAACTACCTACTGAAGCTTAGTAAAAACAGTTTGGTTCTTCAATCCAACAATCTTCTTAGCAGCATATAGTAAAACCAACACTCAATTGAAACCAGGATTCAATCAAGAAGCAAAACAGAAAACAAGAATGAAGCAAATGCTTTGCAAAGTGCAACTTTGAGCTCCTAAAATACACAACAGTAGCTATTTGTTGGAGCTACAATGTTGGGACATTCGACTTGGAAATAATAGCATAAGACAACACAGATTTATCAAGTGTAACACTATGGCAGTAATAACAGAAGACTGCACAGATTTAACAGAACACTACACACTATGTCTCTTGTACCAAAAAGAAAAGTTAGAAGAGAGTGAGTGGTTCAGTTCATAGAGTTCATATGCAACCTTGCTAAATCTACAACAGTTGAGGCCAAATGGATTATATTTATGCGTATAGGACATGAACCAAGCTGAATAACAAAGAAGTTAGAGAGTGTGAATATGTGAAGTGATAGCATATAAGTTAAGAAGTCATAGCGTATAAAAAGGTATAATGATTGTATGGTATGTAAAAGGATAGCATACAAAAGTTGCAGGTAGCAGAATTTTTTTTTTCAAATGCAAAGGCAAACTAGATGTATAGATAAGAAGTAAGTGCTGGTGATGCAACAGTACAATGCCCACGATCAAAGGACTATTCAAAGGAAATACACTGCTTTGGCATCAAAATAAGGAAATTATGAAGGCATTGGGGTATCTCATCCTAATGCACTTCAGTCATTCAACATCCCTACAATGGTGCCACACAAAGGACACATCAACCTACTTACTAAAGACGAACTTGGGACCTATGGTACAGGACAAAGGAAGATATCCTTAGCTTGAGAAACTTCAGTAACACCAATACAATCAGCTAGACTTAAATTTGGAGTTGTTTGTGACAGATTATTTTGAAGTAATAATTGAATTTAGAGAACAATTCAAGCAGTAGGAACTCAGGCTCAAGGTTGAAAAGAAAGCATGACTCTTCTTACTGGATTTTGAAGAAGCAATTCAAGCAAAAAGGATTCTCTGGCTTCCCGTTGAGAAGAGAGGAATGCTCTCCAATCTACATCTGGAATTCGCAAGAGTTTCACGACAAACATATGTAGATTGCCCCAGCCACAATAAGGAAGAGGAAAGCCTCACATCCAAATAACAACAACAACATCTAAACCACAACAGCATCTAAAAAACAACAGCATCTAAAGATGACAACTTGCCAAATGCAATACTAGAGAAAACTTACTACACTGGTTTAAAAATAGCTTGTCCCAGAAGAGTCGGAGACAATAACATTTCCCCTCTAGATTTCACATCACCAGTCAGAATACAGCTCCAAACATGAGGAACCAACAACAGGAATTGAATGTTACAGGTGCTCGACAAAATATCATGTGGATTATAGTCCAAATGGGTTTGAAGTTCTAGCACATGAGGAGGATGTTGGTATTAATTCATCATCCTTATAATATGCTAACATGAAGAAACAATTGGTACCATGTACCAGTAATGGGAAAGTATAATGAGGCAGTGAAGTTTTGGCTAAGCGAGTTGATGTTCGACAAGATGCCACTGTTCAAGTTCTTTTCCCTTATAATTTCTGCATTTGCTGTCACTTTGACTATTTTGGATGATCACGATGACTTTTCACTTCTGTAAGTCTAGGTCTTGCAGTTGTCTATACTCTTAATATCCAGGTCTATAATATTCAAAAAATATAATAGGAACCTTAAAAATTGCAAAGGTTAGAATGTTTCAAGTATTATCAAATTTTCAAAAAATGAAAGGTATGATTTCTCAAATTAGTGTTGGATAATACTATCTTATTAGAAACTTAGTTAGACTATTAACCAATATACTTGGTATAGTTTCTAGTTAAATTCTCATGCATTAGTCAAGATGAATATGGATCACTCAAAACAACCACAAAGTTATGCTCCACCTCCACGTTCTGCCTCAAAGGTATTAACGGGCCACCAAGCACTTAGCTCCAGCGCTCCAAGGCTGCATATTTTTAGTCCATAAGTGGAGAAAATCATAAAAGATTCACAGATTGCCATGATAAAAGCAAGAAGCATCCAAGAAAACACAACCTATGTGACATCAACAATAGTGAGGGAAATATAAAAGCAAGAAGTATTCAATTACTGGATGAAGTCAGAAACCCATCTATCCAACCTTTTGAAGTCCACAGAAGTGCTATGTGCAGCAAACTCAGTAGTTTAGATGTTCGATAACTGCAATAACCAAACAGAGAGAGTTTAGCTTCTATCAATTTATAAAGCTTTCATATTTCCTTTACATATAGGATCAATTCCGTTAGAAACTGAATATGACTAACTAATAACTATAGAGTCAAATTTTTATATAAATTTTCTGTCAAAATTAGCCATCCTTTATAGTGAAAGAACCCAGTTATATAGTCCTTTCCAAGCCAAAAGATCAGCAGTCACAATTATATTAAACTTTGGCGACCACAATGTGCTCTTCGGATGAGGAGGTTTGAGAATCTAGAGAAAGCACAAGGAACAAGTCTCAGATGAAAGATTTTAGTAAAGTATGTGTTAAAGTTGTTCAATCGATTATAATGATCAAATCCATATGGAGGAGAGAAAGCTAGAGGAGCATACAAATGGAGTTTACACAAAATATCATCATGTTTAAATCTTTAAGGAAGAGAACATGGTGATTACACTTTTTACTAACTATGTTTTCTTTTTTGCAGGGCAAGTTACTGTACCTATGCCATATACTTTGGCAGATTTTCAGTTGGTGGTATTAGTGCTATGCACTCACTCCACTGGAAGGAAGCCGAAGATAGGCATAAACATGGAAACAAGGAGGAGTACCATGCTGCCCAGATTTACTATGATAGGTGGCCTCTTTTGGCAAGCTATAACATGAGTATATGATGTGATTGGAGTGGAAAATCAAATTGAGACTAACATCTCAAACTCACAGGAAATACTCCAACAAAGATCAAGCATAGAATTACATTGGGGCTCATAGATATATCAACCCTTAAAATAGGCAAATTTGCATATGTACACAGCTGGTACAGAACTACAGGACAGAACTTTTGGTGGATCAGTTCAGGGTTAAAAATGTTTTATACTAAACATGCTAGTGGAATTGATGCAATATTATATCAAAACCGCAACAGAACAGCTGATCATACATGGATAGAATCTGAGGGTGTTTACTCAATGCATAATCATGTTCAAATCCAGATGGAGGAGAGCATGGTGATGAAGATTTTCACTAACATTGTGTTCTTTTTTGCGGGGAAAGATATTGTGTCTATGCCATATACTTTGATGGAAGTAAAGTTGGTGGTATTAGTGCTATGCACTCATTCCACTGGAAGGAAGTTAAAGTTAGGCACAAACATAGAAGCGAGGATGAGTATTATGCTGCCCAGAATTTATATACTAAACAAGTACTTTTGGCAAGCTAAAACAAGAGCAAATGAGGTGTTTTGAGTGGACTACCTAATGCAAGTTAACACCTCAAATGAACAGGAAATGAATCATCTAAGTTTAGGCATCGGACAACAATGGGTCATTTTCATAGATATCTTCAAAATGGACTGGGTCAATTATGTCCACAGATGGTGCAAAGATGAAGCTAGTATTCAGATGAGTAGTGGTGCCTTTTTGTGGATTGTTTTAATGTACAAGGAGACTTCAAAAACACATACAGGGAGCCAAGCAAGGTCAGGACAGAACAATTTTGGAACATTGGAAATAACAGAAGCAACTGGAGAAGACAAAAGCTCACAACACATAGGAAAATTACAATGCATACATTAGAGCATTGTGTTTTGGCGCTGGGAAGTGATAGTTACAGCAGAACACTGTTTGATTCTTATTTCTGCAATATCTACAGAATGCAGATTTTATTGGACAAGAAATATAGACCAAACAAATGCTGAGAACTACTTTGGAAAACAAATGGTCACATCTCTTTGTGGCTATCCATGTAATAGGCTAGTTTTTATACATGTTTTACACATTAAGTTTCATATGCATATTTTGCAATCAGAAAGATATCCAAGCGGTACTCTATATATTTATATTCTTTATCTAAGCACTTATCAAAATTCAATCTAATATATGAATAGCCGAGGGCCTGTTTTACAACATTTGAAGGTCATTCTTAAAGTAACAAAGGGCGTCCATACTTATTAAAGGATCTGAAAATCATTGTCCATGCTACATACATTGTTTCATACAGAACACGAATCCCATGTACAAGAACATTAATCTCGGCAACTATATGAGTTTCTTTCCCAAAAATTGGTTTATAACATAGGAGAAATTTAGATATAAAAGATAAGCGGCCGAAAAAAATTTCCTAAATCAGGGTTTTCTACATCCAAATAAGAACAACCATATAACATGACTTTTACCATATTATATTACACAGAATCTATTGTAAATCAATCGACAAGCATCAATCCATAATCTACTGTAAATCGATTGCAAGCGACTGATTTAACAGGGGAAAAAGAGAAGTTAACAGGGGAAGAAGATGGACGGGCACTACAGCAGGTTGTTGACGCAACAACGATTTAGGAACTAATTTACTGTAAATCAATCGACCAACATCAATACAAAATCTACTGCAAATCGATTGCAAGGAACTGATTTACTGTAAATCTACTGTAAATCGATTGGAAGAAGAGAAGTTAACACTGCCATTGACACACTGTAAATCGATTTGAACTGATCTACTGCAAATCGATTGTAAAATCGAAGAGAAGAGAATTTACCTGGGAAAAAGATGGGCATTGCCGTTGCCGCACTGTAAATCGCACCGGCGTTGCCGCACTAGCATTGACGCAGCAGCGAGTTAAGGCTTTTGGGAAGTGAAGTCGATTCAACTGGGGAGGGAAACAATTCAATGTTTTCGTTCTATTGTTTTCTAATTGGGGAGGGAAAGGATAAAAGGTATCCAAAAAAATTGGAGGGAAAGATTTTCTCTTCTTTGTGCGGAGAGAAAGTTAGAATAATAAAAGATTAATTTCAATTAGTAATTTTTAGTGGCTATTATTCTTTATTGACGGTAAAAGGATATCTTTTATAGGCTAATGGTCATATGCCTCTAATATTTAAGCTTAAAGAATTTATTAGCGACCATTGCCTAATTGCCACTAAATAATTACCGCCAAAGGACTTTTTTGTAGTAGTGGGCCACCTCCAGTGGAATAAATGTCATTACCAGGGAGTCGTTATGCGGCAGAAAAAGACCGTCGGCTTCCTTCTCTGTTAAGGCAATGTCGTCTTTGGCAATTTCCTCGAGTCTTGTTGTGGGTCACCGATACTGTCACGACCCATATTCCCAACCTTAGGGATCGTGATGGCACCTAACACCACACTTTCTAGACAAGCCAATTTTAGAGTCCGCTTAACTATTTCCTTTAATTAACCATTTAAACAGGATAAAACAATTTTAAATTAATACTTAATCTAATGGATTTAAATGAATAATTCACAATATAAAAAAAATAAACAATTAACTACACCGAGCCACGAACTAATTATACAGATAAATCCAAAAACTACCCCAGAGTCTGGTGTCACAATTCATGAACTACTAAAGAATACTACAAATAATAGGCTCAAAGAAATAGTGTAACTATTCTGAATATGATAAAACAGTGTTTATGAAAATAGGAGAAGACTCTCGGGATCTGCGTACGCCGGCAGATATACCTCGTGTCTCTGAATAATGAATAGCCATTCTAAATATCTCTACTTCTGACCGGTACCTGGATCTACACAAAAGAGTGCAGAGTGTAGTATTAGTACAACCGACCCCATGTATTGAGTAAGTGCCGAGCCTAACCTCGACGAAGTAGTGACGAGGCTACGGCGGAGCTTTAGCAATATAACCTGTGAAAATAATATATAAAGAAAGAAGGAAATCTAAACAAATAATTAAGTATTGCAACAACAATAAAATAACTCAGTCGCCTTTTTCCAGGTCTCATCTATAACCAATTCTCAAATAATTTCCAAGTTTCCAAACTTCAACTTTAAATAAAAGTAGTGCCGAAAATATGAATAATAGTAAAATAAACATTTAAGCCTTTCAAATCTTTATTATCTTTGAAATTCAGTAAAAATATAAATGTTCTCCCTTATTGTTCCTTGTTGCGGCGTGCAACCCGCTCCCACCTGTCCACCCTTATTGATCCTCCCTAAATATATCACCCTTATTACTCCTGTTGCGGCGTGCAACCCGATCCCACCTGTCCACCCTTATCACTCCTTGTTGCGGCGTGCAACCCGCTCCCACCAGATATCTCATATCAATTTATTCATAAATTTCACAATTTAGGCCAAGCCTTTCACAATATTTTTGTCTTAAAAATTATAAATAAGAAACTGTATTTTTCTCATAACGTCACCAATATCCTCTCAACCATGAAACCAACAGGAACATAAATATGTATGTATATATCTCGTAAAAACAATGCCAAACTGCTCAACCGTTTTGTACCACAAGGGAACCAGCTAAAACAACCAATACTCTTCCCAAAATATTCCCCAACAATATTTAACAACAAAATAACAAGGCCAAGTAGTCATAGAAACAATAATGAACATACAACAATTAAGACAAGAATCAATTAAGTTGGGAATATGAAAGGGATCATGTTTAACAGGTAATTTGGTGGTGCATAGATACTCGTCACCTCACATATACACCACACACATGCATTTCGCATAGCAAACAAGTGGGGATTCCTATTCCCTCAAGTCAAAGTTAGACCAAACACTTACCTCAATTTCGTAGGCCACTCACTGTTCAATTACGGCTTTTCCTTTTGAATTCACCTCTAACTTGCTCGAATCCAATCATAATTAACTCAATATCATCAATTTATGCTAAAGGAACTAACTTTATTGAAAAATATGACTTTTCCTAAGTTTTCTAAAAAAAAAAGTAAAAATCCGACCCCGGGCACGCTTGGTCAAAACTGGGGTTCGGACCACATTACGTTTACCCATTCACCCACGAACCCAAATATACTATGTTTTGAAATACGACCTTAATTCGATGTAAAAATTTGATTATTAAAAAATTCCCTAATTCTACCCAAACCCTCAATTTTTTACTATGAAAATTCTTAGTTTTTGCTTTAAAAGTGATGAAAAACAGTAAGGAATTGAAAGAACAAAGTTTAGAATTGATTACCTATGACTTGGGGATGATAATTGCTGAAGAAAATCGCTATTAGGGCTGTAAACCTCGAAAATATGGTGAGGAAGAAGGTCTTCCCATTTTTTATTTGTTATATGTCACTGGACAGGGAACCTATGCGTTCGTATTCCATGGGATGCGATCGCATAGGGTAAAGGGGATGGGCCTTTGCGATCGCAGGGAAACCAGTGCGTTTGCATAGAACACTGGCCTTCCCTCCCCCAGGCCCACTTTAATGAAATGCGATCGCACAGTGGGGAGTGTGTTCGCACAGCTTAACCCAAGCAAAGCTTCGCGATCACATCCTTAGAGCCGCGTTCGCACATCACAAAAGAACGGGCCCCTGAGACTACACTATGCGATCGCGAACCTACCTATGCGATCACATAGTACAAAAACCTGGACACCAACAAACAAAAAACCAGCAATTCTCTTTAAGTGTAAAACACCCCGCGGCCTATCCGAAACTCACCCGAACCCTCGGGGCTCTAAACAAAACCTACACGCAAGTATAAAAATATCATACGAACTTGCTCGTGCGATCAAATCATGAAAATAACATGTAAAACTATGAATTAAACCTCAAAACTCATCACTTTCATCAAGAACACTTAATTCATAACTCTTCAACCGGATGTCTGAATCACGTCAAACGAACTTCATTTTTCACCAAATTTCATAGTTAACCTTTTAATATCATAAAAAATCTGTACCAGGCTTCGGAACCAAAATACGGGCCCGATACTAATGGTTTCAAACATTAATTCTTTTCTTTATTTCATTAATATTTCTGCAAAACAGTTTCTTTCAACAATTGATTTCTAAGGCTTGGGACCTCGGAATTCATTTTCGAGCATACGCCCGAGTCCCGTATTTTACTACGGACCTCCCGGGATTGTCGGAACATAGATCCGGGTCCGTTTACTCAAAATGTTGACCAAAGTCAACTATAATCAAATTTAAATTCTAGAAATCACTATTTCTCATATTTTCACATAAAAGCTTTCTGGTTTCACGCCCGGAATGTGCACCAAATCGAGGTATTTAAAATTAGTCTATTTATGGATATTAAGCATGGAACGGAGTTTAAATTTATGAAATGACCCCTTGGGTCATCACAGATACCTTTGTTTTATTTCCCGCCGAGAAGGTTACGCCATTGATTTCGTTCCCTCTGAAAATCAAATTGATAGCCAACCGAGGAGGGTTTTCCCCTATCTTCAAGGGTTCTGCATTGTCCCAGGTGTGGCCATAATTGTTCTTGGATCAGTCGCTTAAAAATTCCCTGAGATGGTCGTTCTTCAACAACGTTGCCACCTCCTCACGCAGATGCTGGTAATCCCCAGTTTTGTGTCCGTGAGTCCCGTGATATTCACATCATAAGTTGGAATACTTCTGGATAGGACCGGATCTGATTAGATTCATGAATCGTGCTTCTTGATATTCCTCATCGTCGATACCAACTCCACAACGATGATGTTAAAATTGTAATCCGACAACATGGTGTAAGTGGAATCCCGGGTCCCTGATACCTCTTTTTCTTGCAACGATCTGGTGTTCCATCCACGATCAGTTCTTCTTTCGGGAGCGAACCTATCTGAGGACCGGAACCCTTTACTGTCGCGTCCCTTTCTCTCTCGTAAGGAAAACAAACATCTTTAAAAGATCGTCGGTCTGCATTAAAATCATCCTTGAACTAATCCTGATTCTTGTCTCGGTCCTGCCTTTTGATTGATGTTGACAACTCGAGTTGATCATCCTCTATCCTTATTTTTTATTAATAGCAGTTATGGACATCTGCCCATGTGGTCGCATGGAATTCGGAGCTCCTCGGGTTCAATCTCTTTTTGAATATCTTCGCTGCCTATTCATTTGGTACGAACTATAGTAGCATCCTCTCTTTCTGGAATCTAATCACGAACTCCCGTAGAAATTCAAACTCATCCTGAGCGATCCTGAATATATCCGCTATTCTGGCTTGGACCTTTCTAGCCCCAACATGGGCCTTACTGAATGAATCTGCAAGCATTTCAAAAGAGTCAATTGAATGCTCGGGTAAAAGTGAATATTAGTCAAGGCCCCATTTGTAAGGGTTTCTCCAAACCTTTTCAGCAGAACCGATTCAATATCATGTTGAGCCAAATCGTTCCCTTTCACTTTCGTTGTGTAAGTTGTGATGTGCTCATGTGGGTCCGAGGTCCCATCGTATTTTGTTATGTCCGAAATCTTGAACCTCTTTGAGATTAGCTCCGGTGTTGCGCTCGGTTTGAACGGTAACTGAGTATATATTTTTGAATTTGGGACCTTCAAAACTGGCGGTGCAACCGGAATCTGGTTCATTAGGGAGTGAAACTCCTTTGCGTTATGATCCATCTGCTCGTTCATCTCCCTCGTGAATCTCATGAGTTCGATTTTGAAGGGATCATTTCTGTTGTCGTTACTGGATCCTCTACCGATTCCCCAGCATCGTCAAAGCCGACCTTACCCCTAGGGGTATTGTTATCAACTCTTTGAGCTGTTTGATTTGTAGGAACACCGGGCTGATCCGGGCCTCTTCCGTTTGCATTTTTGGAAGCGCCCGACAACGCTTGTTTCAATTCCGTCATGACCTGGTCCTGCCTTGAGAGATGGCCCATGATGGCCTTATGTTGCTCTCTCAAGTTCCTTACTGTTTTCGCAACGTGTTCGTCTTCTACGTAATCAGATGTTGGCCCCCGCACATGTTGTGGGTACTGCGCTCCACGGACCAGTATTGCCTTATCCCCCTCGTTGCGGGTGTGACTGATTGAATCCTTGTGTTGAAGCAGATTTTCATATGCCTCAACGTTATTTGTGGTGTTTACATCGTTAGCTACAATTTTTGATTTTTTTTACTAAGAAACAAAGAATCAAACAATTTAGAAATAGACGCAAGGACCAACTCAATTACGCAACTGTCTAAGCCCCACGGTGGGCGCTAAACTATTTACTCGAAAACAGTACAGTTGAATTTGTTACGTGGTTTATAGATAAGTGTGATGAATTAAAAGGTCATATCGTGTAATTTTAGCTAATTCTATGTTCCGAGGTCGTGAAAACCTCCTTATATCTCACCTCAGTTTGCATGCACAACCTGGGCATATAGCCGGGAAGCCGTTATGTGAAAAATTGATAAAAATGATATTTTTGTGTTGAAATTTGAATAAAGTTGACTTTGGTCAATATTTTTGGTAAAAAGACTCGGACCCGTGATTTGACTATCTCGGAGGGTCCGTAGGAAAATATGGAACTTGGGCGTATGCCCGGAATCAAATTCTGAGGTGCCAAGTCCGAGAAATGAATTTTTGAAGAAAATTATTTTCTGAAAAATATAAAGGTTTTTGAAAATGAGATTTGATGTGAAACCTGTGAAACCAGGCCCGTATTATGGTTCCGGAGTCCGGAACAGGTTCAACATGTCTTATATGTGCTATCTATGAAATTTGGTAAGAAACGGACTCAGTTTGAGGTGATTCAAACTAAAAATGGAAAATTTAGAAGTTTTGGAAGTTTAAAGGAATTTCATTGAATTTGAGGTTTTATTCGATGTTTATGATGTTATTTTGGTGTTTTGATTACTTGAATAGGTCTGTGATATGTTTTTGAGGTTGTGTGTATGTTTGGTTTTGAGCCCCGAGGGCTCAGGTAAGTTTCGGGTAGGTATGGGGGTGAAAACTTAGGAAAATTTCTGGTGTAAAAGGATTTTTCTGGTGTCTGGTATTTTACTCTATGAGATCGCATAGGTATAGCTGTGATCGCATAGCTTTGAGAGGGGGGAGGGTTCAGTTACCTTATGCGATTTCACAAGGGGCATGCGACCGCACAGGTGTGTAGGTGAGCTGGGGGAGGGGTTGGTACGTTGTTCAGTGCGACCGCACCTTAGGGACTGCGATTCGCGTAGGGTGGGGTCTGTAGAGCTCTACGATCGCAATAGGTAGTCCGCGATCGCGTAGTTTAATTAGATTGTCCTCTACGCGATCGCAACTCTTTATCCGCGATCGCATAGGTCATTTTCACCCAGTTATTTCAAGTGTCAAAAACATAATGTTTCATTACGGGATTTCGCAAAAGTTCATAAATCCTCTTCTTCCCCAAACCCCATAGACGACCTTTGAAGAGCTCCATCACCATAACCTCTTAGGTAAGTAATTATAACCTCGTTTTTTTTCATTTTCATCAACATTTATTAGATTCTAGGCCTAAAATCATGGAATTAAAGGTAGAAAATTAGGTTTTTGGGTAGAGTTAGGGCTTTTCGAATTTTTGGGAATTTGACCTCGTTTTGGGGTCGGATTTCAAAACAAATTATATATTCGGGCTCATGGGTGAACAGGTTTTGGTCCGAACCTCGTGTTTCGACCAAGCGGGCCCGGGGTCGAATTTTGGGATTTTTGAAAGAATGTTGGGAAATCTATATTTAAGCATTGAAATTCAATTGTTTAGCATTTATTGATATTATTGAGTCTATTATTTATAGATACAATTGTTTTGGAGTTGGGTTCAAAAGGAAAGGTGGTGGTAGAGGCTTGATTTGCATTCTTGGAGCCGGGGTAAGTGTTTGGCATAATCTTAGCTTGAGGGAATAGGTGTTGAGTCATGTGTGCTATGTGTTATTATCATGTTCAATTTATAGGTGAGGTGACGAATACCTATACCTTGTTGTCAAGCATGCCCGTGAGTCATTACATATAGTATATGTGTTTTTCTTCGATATCCACTGTGTTATGAAGTAGATTTCATTTTGGATATTATTCAATTGTTGGAAATACTTGGTTGTGAACACTGTTGATTAGTTGTTCGGTTGATGATTATTTGGTTATGATGTACGTTCATTGAGATTGGTTATAGTTGTGTCCCTTGCCGTGACGGTGATATTTCTCTTATTGTTCCCTTGCCGGGATGTTGTAAAATTATGGCCTCTATTATGGTTCTTCCTTGCCAAATTGTGTTCTGGTTATTGTTTGGGTGAGGAAGAGTGTAAAGCACGAAGGGCGATGCCGTTCCATGATTTTATATTTAAAAGCATGAAGGTTAATGTCGTGCCGATATTGTGATTTTAAAAGCACGAAGGGTGCGTGCCATGATATGAGAGATAATGCACGAAGGATAATGTCGTGCCATGATATTGTGAGGTAAAAGCACGAAGGGTGATGTCGTGCACTTGTTTTGGTGAGAATGATAGTAAAGCACGAAGGGTGATGACGTGCACTTGTTTTGGTGAGAACGAGAGTAAAGCACGAAGGGTGATGTCGTGCACTTATTTGTTCCTTGTTGTTATTTTGATACTAGACGGTTGTCATGTTTTGTTACTCAATAAGTGTTCTCCCCTTTTTGTACCCTAGCATGTTTTCCCCGTATTTGTACTTAACTGTTTACTTCCTGCCGTTATTTCTATTATATATTATTGAATTGCACAGGTGTTTATTATTTGTCGTGCCCTAGCCTCGTCACTACTTTGCCGAGGTTAGGCTCGCCACTTACTCAGTACATTGGGTCGGTTGGACTGATGCTACACCTGCACTTCTTTATGTTGTGCAGATTATAGCGTCGGACCCAGTGGACACTGATTCAGGGAGTAGCCTTCAGTCCACGGCGACATTGAGGTAGTCCTGCAGGCGTCTGCAGGCCTTGGCGTCACCTCTTATCCTTTTTCTCATTTTCTGTCGTATCCTGTAATTCCAAGACAGTTGTATTCACTTATTTCAGACCATTGTATTTAGAAAAATCTTAAATTGTTCGTGAGATTGTGATACCGGTTTCTGGGGTGTAATTGAGAAAGTTTTTATGAGATTCATCGTTAAAGTTCTTGAATTTAGTAGTCTTCCACATTCTTTAATCACACTTGTCCTAGTTATTATTGTTATTTCAATTGTAAACAGGTAAACTTAACCAAAACGTTGGCTTGTCTAGCGGGTTCAACATTTGACGCCATCACGGCCTGAAGGTGGGTTTCGGGTCGTGACAACAAGCAAACTGATCTTGATCCAAAAATGATAATTAAACTAGATTAAAAATAAGACGTAGCGGTTAAAATCAACAAAAATGACAAGCCTGGCTACGAGAGCAATGCCTCCGAAGACAGAAATGAGTGTAATATAAAGAAAAAGTAAAGTTAGTTTATTTAGCTTGAAAATGAAATACAATGTAGTATGAGTAAAAGGTATCTATTAAATATTCTAAATTTGGTTAGTTTCGGGTGATAACACATAATCATCTATCAAGTTTGATACTGGAACTTTCTATAGAGCAAATAGTAGAGATATGCTCCAGTGTATAACGTATACAGTCAGACCTCTCTATAACAACATCACTATATAACAATACTTTTCTATAAAATCCAAGCTTTTTCGAAACCAATTTCTATGTTATGTTATAATATATGTTCTCTATAACAACACTTTTCTAAACATCCAAAAATATTCGGAACAAACGAGGCTGTTATAGAGAAATTTGACTGTATATACCTATTACCCGGAAGGCTGGTATGCGGGCCGGTCCCGGGCCTAAGTGGGTCGGTCCCAATTTAAACGGGCTTCGCGGTCCCGATCCTGGTGGTCTTTTTATAGGAACCGGCCTGGGACCGGGCCCACAAATTAATGTTCCCGGGCTAAGTGGGTCAGTCCCGGGCCTAAGTGGGCCTAACAGATACTTTATTTTTAGTTTTATAGAAGTTAGAGAAAAAAAAATGGTAATAAAAATATCTAAGGCAATTCCTTGTAAATTATATTATAGAATTGTGACCTAAATTTTTTAATTCAAATTTAAAGACAAAAATATTGTAAGAGATATTCAAAGCAATGCGTTATAATTTTATTATAGCATTAAAAAAATATGACAATATCTTTCTTAGTCTTCTTCTCCCCTATGGAATGAGCACAACAAGGTGCTAATACTACCATTGAGAAGAAAAATAAACTAATCAAGAAGTGTCAAAATACAAGTTACATAATACATAATTACATACTATTTTTTGTTCATACAAGTTACATGGTATCTCTTACAAACTTCATAAATAGTTCAAGGTTCGGAGGAATTTCTATTTGTGGTGGCGGAAAAGAAGCTTGGTCATCACCGCTTCCGGGCAAAGCAACATCCTCCGCAAGTTCAGCTAGCATTTCTTCGTAAACTTCTCCTACCTCTGTTTGTGATTCATCAAGTCCAAAATTTCTTCTTTCCGAACGGATCCAATCTCTGAAAAGTAATGATTTTTCCAAGCTCTCCCTCATAGACGCTCTATAATCACCGAGTTGAAGTCTTGCTTGACTGAAAGCGCTCTCCGATGCCACTGTTGATGCTTGACTAGTTAAAATGTCTCGGGCCATCCTTGAAAGAAACGGAAAGTATTTTTCTTTGTCCTTCCACCATTCCAAAATATTAAAGGAGCCGTCGAGAATCACTTCCTCAATTCCCTGTGACAAATAAACTTCAAGCTCATTTAGTTGTGAAAAATCACTAGCAGTAGAACCTTGAGAACCCTTGAACCCTGCCCAAGCACTAAGTACTCTTACTCCCGCAGTTCTTTTAGATGCTTGAGAATCAGAAGAAGAAGCAGTTGAAAATTTTGGTCTAGCATGATCTAATGCAACTTGATAAGCATTATAAATAGTTTGAGCATTTATTTTAGTTGAGGCTATTGCGTCCGGAAGTTTAGACAACTCCTCATCTTCAAGTGCTAAACTATAATAATAGTTTCATACCAAAATTAAGGACCTCCTAATTTCATAGTAGGACTTAACAAGGCAGCAACACCATAAATAGGGGGAATAGGAAAAAAATATTTTTTAAACTTTTTTCTTATAAAATCAATAGCAAGTTTATAAATTTCTCCACCCTCTAAAAATGAACAAACAAATTTGCAAGTTCTGCAATATAAACTAAACAGTTAGAAATAGTAGGATAATATTGCCCAGAAAATTTATTTGTAGCAATATGAAATTTTTCTAAAAAATCTACAAGCATTTTAACGTTAGCCCAATCCGCATTTGTAAGGTGCTCATCATCATCACTTACATGAGCATTAAACATTGAGTTTATGGGGTTTCTATATTCATATGCAACAATTAAACTTTCATACATGTAATTCCATCTAGTTGGACAAGGTTTAGGAACCTTTCTTTTTCTTAGGCCAAATTCATCACATATTTTAAAATATTCTCTAAGTCTACTTCTACGGTTTGAATAAAAAATCCAGTTAAGATCCATTTTAACCTTTTTAATTTCAACATTTAAATTCTCATACCATCACCCACAACTAAATGGTAAATATGACAAATACATCTAACATGAAAAATGTTACTAAATGCAGGACTTAGTGTAATAGTAATCAAGACTACAACATTTGTGTTACTAGTAGCATTATCCATTGAAACTGACATTATTTTATCAGTAATGCAAAAATATCTACAAAATATCCGTAATTGTGCTAGAAATAAACTGTCATGTGTGACGTGAATTAATTATTCTATAAGCAATAATGCGCTTTTGCAATATCCAATCCTCATCAATCCAATGACTGGTAACAATAAGGTAATCACAGTCATTACCATTTCTACCAATATCAGTTGTAATAGCAACACGATAATTTATACGAGTAAATAAATAGCGCAAATATTGTTCATATTCATGTTTATATATATAAATATCTCTCTTTACGGTTGTGCGAGGAAAACCTTTATATGTAGGATTAAAAACTTTCTAATATAATGAAGAAAGTGAGAGTTAGAAGGAAAACTATAGGGTAAGCACATAACAGTAACCATTTTTGCCAATTCTTCCCGATCTTTTTTTGGATCATAATATAGAATACCACCGGTAACAGTGTTAATTCCCAGTATCGGGTCAGCCTGACTAGGTACACTTGTCCCCTCGGCCAAAACTTCATACGAAGATATGTGACTTTATCTTGAGGGAATATCAATATGTGTCTAGCCAAAGTCCCTCCCCCCCTCCCCCCCCCCCACCCAACCTCCAATATATTTAAAAGCTAACTCCTTGCCACAAGTTTTACACTTAGCCTTATTTTGTGGAATTAGTTGAGTAAACAATGGCCAAACAATAGATGTTTATGTCCGTTTGGTACGTTGTCTAGAAAAAGTAGGGACAGTAACAGGAGGGTCAGACGGGGCATCATTTGGATTATCATTAGTTGGGTTAACTTCAGGAGCATGACTAGTGGGTTTATCGTCATCCGGTTGCGTTTCATTAAAATCTATTTCTTCATCATCATTTTCATCAATAGTTGGATTACCATAAAGAGCATTCATATGTTCATGGTTTAATTGTTCACCAGGTGCAATATTATGGAAAAATTGACTCTCGATAAATTGTAATAAACTATTATCGCTATCAAGAATAACAAGTATAGGACGGGTAAGGGGTCTGGGTCGGGGAGACGGGGGAAGTGGAGGAGGAACATATTAGCCACTAGATTCGCCACTCTTGGATTTTTTCTTATTTTTACTAAATATTTTTTTTAAGGAATAAGCGATCTTAATTAATCGAGCAATACAAAGTAAATAAAACAAAACAAAACTATAATATTAAACTTAAGAGTCGGAACGAGTTTACCGAATTGACGAACAACTTGTTGAAAATTAATTATCATTGAAGACTTGAAGACTTCAATTCACCGACTTCACAATTGTTTCACAAATTGTAACAATAAAGTAAGCAATATTAGCAATTATAGAAGAAAATTAGAGAGAGATTGAGATAATGTGATGATTTTGTGAGAAAAATGAAAGAATGAGGAGGTATTTATAGTTGAAAATAGGGAAAAGGTGTAATTATAAAAAATTTGGGGTTAAAATAAAGTTTGGGGGAGGGGTTAAATGGCTATTTTGTAAATAGCCAACGGCTATTTTGGCAGACCAAACGGCTAGTTTTTAAATGCCCAAACGGACAGTTTTTTTAAAAAAATTTCTTGCCGTTGGGATCGTTTAGGCCCGCAAAGGACCGTTCCGGTCCCGGTCTTGCGGTCTTTTTGTGAAGGACCGGCCCACCCCCACGGTCCCGGTTCTAAACGGTCCAGGCCTGTTTAGGCCCAAAAGCCACATGGTCTGCGGTCCCGAGCCTGAACCGGCCCACATATCAGCTTTAATTACCCGTACGTTTTAAACCGGATCCAACATTCATGTCTCCGGCTAGAAAAGTAAATGCTTAAGTTTGTGCAGAATCTGAAAAACAAGTACAGTTTTCGACTTATTCAAGTGCTCTGATGAATCTAATATATTCAATTGGAGTATTTTCTTTTTGATTTTATTGTATCTGCAATTTCAATGCTCGTGTCAGCAAAAGGCCATAATCGTCTCCCGTTTTTGCTGCCTCATAAACTTCTTTCTAAGATTCCATGAACAAGAGTTGTTTGTGTTTTGAATCAAAATTTATGCAGGTATGTATGGTAAAAGCATTAGACAATGCAGAGCGCGTAAAGCTGCAATATCGCCCCCTGGTTAAGATTTCAGATAATCCATCGACACAACTAATGTACAGCCAATTGGCTGTAGAGTTGTATTTAGCAGAATGGTCATATATTATATTTTCCTATGTGTTAACTGTTTCCTGTTCAGAAAACGAAGAATTAAAGATAAGTAGTTTGCAGTGACATCCTCTTGGTTTTTAACATACAATAATATTAGACATTAGGCGAGTCTCCTCAGAGACTATCCACTATTCCAACATTTGATAATTGATTCAGACATACCGTAATGTGCACAATGCACTAGATATATTCCCAGAAAATCCGCATAACTCATCAACGTTGACATAAACATAGCAACTACAGTCCAATATGGTCTTTGTTAAAGCAGATTCTGCTTGAAGATTACCAAAGTGAACTATAAATAAGTTGAAAGCTAACAGCAACGATTACCACAACATTGCACATTGAAATGAATCAGGAGAGTCAAAAGTACAGTATAATTGACTCCAGTATTACACGAAGAAATTGAAAATAAAATTGTCAGCAACAAGGTAGGTTTTCCATCGAAGATAGAAAGTTGCATGTTGAATAAATGGAAGCAGCAGCTGCCCTGACTGCTAAATCTCCTTCTGAGCTCTCCGCTTTCTCTAATCTGCGTAGTGAATGTACAATGTGAATAACATAAGATTCGTCGCGTGCATGATATGCAATGGACAGTCAAGGTTCGAGTAAAGAAAAAAAAACTAAACTTTATGCAAAGGAAATGCACAATGGAAATAAAGATTTGAGACAAGCATATGATATGTTCAGACCGATGAATATCTAACTTCATTTTGATGTTCTTGTCAGCATAGCCTTAATAATTACAGGCATGTGTAAGCCTTCAGCAGTGTGCTCGAATTTGGACGGTTTAAAGTTCTACTTGTTACATTAAGTTTTTCTTTCTTCTCAATTTCAGTCATGCAAAATGCTTTCGAAGTCCTTTTTTAAATTGTATCATGAAAATGGGGTTGATGTTGTTGGCTAAAAAAGGGGAGAGAGGAGAGCCTTAGGGTACGTTCACTTCTGCGGTCTATGAAAGGTCGCTTACTTAGTCAAGATAGGTCTATCCCTTGATTGGTAAAGTACTCTTGTATGATCTCAACTCTAGATTGGATTTGACTTGAGCATGAGACTTTACCGGTTATCTATACTATATTAAAAGCACGAAAACCTTTAGCGAAATATCGTTCGTTTTTTTTAAAAAATTCGATTTCATACTAGACAAAATAGTCATATAATTATTTTTCTAATATTTTACACTTCAAAACCCAACTACTACTAATTGTTTGTGTTAATGTTTTTTCATATTTAAACTATGTAATATACCATATCTATAAATGAAATACCAGCAAATCAAAGTAGGAACCTTAGCGTGTACTTAAAACTCTTTTTAGGTTTAGGAGTTTTATCTTTGTTATAGAATAGTTGCCGAATAATTCTTCATAATTTTATTGTTTTAGTAAAAAGAAGAAAAAAAATTAATTGAAATAAGAGCAAATAGGAAGCAATTAGAACTCCTTACTCTTTAATTTGTTTTAAAAATAGTTCTCTTTGTGTGAATATTTCAAAACGTATTCACTATCCACTTTACAACACAAAATGATAAATCTTTAACAGAGTGATTTATGCAATTTCTAAAAAAATTAAGAACACTCGGATTGATTTATGCACAGAAATTCAAATGAAAAGATCTATTGATAGAGCATAAGTTAAAATGAATACATTGAAATCTACCAATAAACATTTGGATAATAATTTTAAGTCCAAAACTATTGAACTTTAAAGATGGAATAGTAGAAAACAAAATATACTATAAATAAGTTGACATTTTTCGCTTTTCTTCCGTTCCGTTCCGTCCAACAAATGACAATGCTTCGTTACATTTTTCTATATTAAGTTATTTATTGTAAAATATTAACTCACCCGCAATTTCTTTTAGACTTTACATTGTCATTATCAATTATTTTGGGAGCTATAGGGTCAATTTTTTAATTCCCAAATCTTTTGTCTTTTCTTTTTAGTACTAGGTCACTGAAATAATAATAATATTCATACGTAATTCTCACATAAGTCCTCATAAATTACAAAAAAGCATCTACAATGCGTGATTTACGTGATTTTTTGAATAGGAGTAATACTTATGTGATTTCTTTTGAAAACTATATACATACTGGTATGGATACACGCACAAAGCGCGTACCATAAGTCTAGTTAGTTTAAAATGTTAAAAGACTTGCAAGTTGAAAGCAAGGGCCACATGAAATCATCCGCTTCAACCCCAAAAAGGACCGCAAAGATAAGAGTGCTTCTGTCTGAACACTTACCTGCAGTCATTTTGTAATATCCCCATCTGATGCAAACTGTATGGTACGCCATATTTCTCAAGACCATGTTCACATTGCAGCTGCATTTGCCTTACTTGGTTCAGCGAACTTTCCTAAAATTCAAGAGCAACAGACAGACAATAAATATCTCTTTGTGGAGGATAGGAGAAAAGGAGGAATAAGGTAAAGAAGTGTGACACAATTAAAAGGAGACAAACACATGCAGACAGGTGAGATATCTAGAGTAGTGAATTTCCCAAATAAAATGTTTCGTTATACCTTCCAATAGATTTAAATAGTGAATTTATACTTGGCTAATGAAAATAGAATTACATGAACATGCTTCAATTTAAACAAACTCGACGGGATATTGTATAACATGAAGCAATCATCATTGGTGCTCTAATTTAGTTTTTGTAAATTACATCAAGCATTGTAATTCAAACAGAATTTCCTCAGAATTAAACAGGCTTTCTGCAAAAGGCAAAGCACAGAATGAAGAATTGCTTCTTTGAATGAACTTTCAACATTTCTTTCTCAAACATTGTACAATTGATATTAAAGATTTTAGTAGATTCACCAGTTGCTTTTCTTCTTCAGAAAGAGCTCTATCCATTTGGTCAAACAATGCAGTCCATCTAGCACGATGTGCATGAGCAATAGAATTGTCAAAGTGACCAACAGAAGAATTTTGTGAACCGTACGAACTGTTCTCTTGATTAGATGAGAATTCTTTGGACAATAAGCTAGGGAATTCTGTATGAATTACAGCCCGGACTCTCTTTTTACTACGCCGCAATGCTGCAAATGTCGAATGGAGTGCGTTACAATTTTGATCCAAGCCAAATAACCTGAAAGTACCTTAGAGAACTTTTCTATACCTGCAAGACGTCCTTTTATGTCTTGATGAAGCAATTCCAACCATTGTGAAGCTACATTAGCAGCTGAATTACACAAGAAATTCTATATCAGCATGTTACCATTGGTAAAACAAGATTTATATGACAAATGGGCCATTACTTGAAGCTTTACCACTTGTACGCCTAGATTTCCAAGTGTCTGTTAATCACAAATGCTAAAGCGCTCATCTCAGAAGTTTTCAGCAGCATATTTAACTCTCATATTAAGCACATTGTGTATTCCAAGAGAAGAGAACAAAATAAGAGAAGGAAAACAAAAACCAACCTTTAACAGAAAGTGAAGTAACACTTGCTAAGTTTGCTGATTCCTCATTAGATAATGAGCTCGTATTATCTGAAGCAATGGTTGTGGTTGATGACAACTTCAGCACAAGTGCATCATCCTCAGTGTCAATGTTATGGTTTGGATGATAAACAATCTTTCCAGTAACCTTGGTGTCAACCATGCATGAACCTCCATCTCCTCCTATAAACCCTGAGTTCAAAGAGATTGATTTATTCAGTGATGTCAGGTAACCACTTGCACACCTGCTTCCTGGCAGATCTTTATGAGCAAGGTTGCATTTACTTGCTCCCGGACCAATTATATTTTCCTGGTCTTTCTTTCTTTCACTAAGGTCTTTCAATCCACCCTTCATTTGGGCATTTTCATGCTTTTCGGACCTTACTAGGGCTTCTATAATGGAATGAACTTGCTTACTGTTTCTGACATGGTTTATGATCCCTGGGTTTAACCCGTTGAGCAGCCCACTAGGTGCAGCAATCTTTGCAAACCTGTTAACTCGTTCTTTCTTCGCAAGCTCCATCTTTTTCTTCATCCCATCATTTTTACTTTTCCTCCCTTGCAGCTTTGGCATTGGCGCACCTCCATGAGTATGTGAAAGAAAACCATTTTGTTTCATCTCATTCCAGAGTCTCATAGACTCATTCTCGTCCAATGGACCAACAGAACTTGCACACTCAAAGTCGTCCTTTGATTTCAAGGATGAATTCTTGCACGGATACAAGGGTTCATGATTAATAGAGCTAGAAACATCGTCTGCATTCAGATCCAGAGCAAACCCTTTTGACTTCATAGAGTCACCCTCGTGACAATTGTCTTTATTCCCCAGAGAGGGCAGTTTGCCTGTCTCTTCAACATGTGATGCATTGGCATTGCCAGAAGCAGCAATATTGGCATTCAGATCAAGCAATCTAAGTGCAGGATCTGTACCCATTTCAGTTCTCTCTGGTGGAGCAAGATAAAATATTACGAAGTAACCTTCACAAGACTTGGATCTTTAAATTCAAGGAACACAAAGTTTCAAATTTTGAGCAAAACAGCAAAATATTTCTCAGAGATACAGAAGTTAAATGTCAGTAAACATAGACACTGCACTAGAAAATCATAAAGACATCTTGACTGACCAATTCACTATATATTTGTAGAACTAAAAATACAAATTGCTTAAAGTTTTCAACTTTCAGTTCCCACTATTAAATCCTTCAGAATATCAAGATTCCTACGAGCAAAATTTAAAATTGAAGTTCACAAATTTCAAAAAAGACTATACCTTCTCTACGCAGAACGGATTCAAGATCCCTCATTTTCACTCTTTTGTGACAAAGTTCCGATCTTTCTTCAACTTGAACGCGGCCCCTCTTTTCCCCTACCATGACCTGAAACATTTAAAGAAAAAGAAAACAATTAATAAACACCCAATAAAGAAAGGACAGAAATAAGTTAAGTATTAAAACCCAATAGGGCAAAATCCCTAACCTTTGTCCCAGATCCAGTTACCCCAATAGACTGATCAGAAATTCCACATTCCTCTTCCATAATTCCCAATTTAAGACCAAGAGTTTGCCCCCTAGCGACACTTTTCAACAAACCCAGAAAAATTCAAATTCAAGACTGTAAATTGAATGCTTAAATTTGTAAAGAAGAGGGTATTACCAAATGATAAAAGAGAATAAGTAACTATTAGAAAAGGGGGGTGTTGAAATTTTGAAATTGGTTGATTTAGGGTTTCAAAAGAAGTGAGAGAAGTGGGTTTTAAGGGGTGGGAGAAATGACCAATTGGGTTTGGAGGGATGAGGATTTGAATTTGCAGAAGAGCGCGCCGTTAAGTAGCGTTACTTCACCGGTAAATCTACAGAATACATAAAGAGGAGGCACATGTACTTCTGTGAACAAATCAATTTTATACGTAGAATTTGTTGGTTTCTTTTCTTTTCGGGTTTCAAATTCAAATGAAGTGAGTGGTTGGAGGGACCAAATCCAGATGCGGAATATTGCGCGCTGGACAATAGGAGGGTAATTTAGTACTTTCCCCAGCCTCGGTTTTGAATTCCATTTCATTTCCCATTTCACCACTATGGAGTATAATTTCCCGTTCGGCCGAATGTCTCCCGAAAATAATCTTTCAATCTATTCTAGAGTAGGGATAAAGTCTGCATACACTCTATTCTGCTCATATTTTACTGGTGAAATTTTATTAAAATTTTACTAAGTTGTTATTGTTGTTGTTGTTATTATTGGAGTATAATTTCCCTTTCTCTTTTTTATTTATATTTTTTGTTTTTTTATATCATGGTGTTATGCTTTTTATTCAACTCAAGTAATGGTCCTAATAACATGTTGCCTAAGCTTTTTTTCCGCGCAGAAGTAATTTTTTTTTTCAAAGTTAAGGTATTTGGTCAGATTTTAGAAGGAAAAAAAAATATTTTTGAGTAAAAGCAGAAACAATTTTTGATAAGCAAAAAAAGTAGCTTCTCCCTTAAAGTATGTTTTAAAAAAGTATTTTTGAATAAAAAAATACTTAAAAATACTTTGTAAAAGTTTGGTCAAACCTAATTGCTGCTTAAAACTGTTTTCAAATTAATTAGTTAAATACAAACTGCTTCTCACCAAATTATTTTTCAAAATAAACTTATTTTATAATTTTGACCGAACTAGCTATAAGTTAGGTTAGTGTTCATGATAAAAGCTTACTTTTCGAACTTGCATTAGACAACCATGAACAATTTATGACAACATTATCAAAGTCCAACGTTCTTGAACGGTGTTCGTAGATACCTAGCCCAATCTATATCTTTTATATATATATATATATATATATATTATTAAAAGGAAAGGAAAAAGTCATCTTCTTAAGTCAAATGGCTTGCCTAGAAAAATGACATATGGCATAAGTAGTTAATAATTAGATATTTAGTTAATAATTAATTATTGATTATTATTTTTGAATTGAAATATCTACAAAATAATAAAATTAATATTTTAAATAAAAAACAAAAAGTAACAAAAAATGTCCTTCAATTTTGAGAGTATTTTCAAGCTGGAGTTTTTAAATTATTTTAAAATAGAACACTAAAAATTACAATTAGATATTTAGTTAATAATTAGTTATTGGTTATTATTTTTGAATTGAAATATCTAAAAAATAAGAACCTTCAATTTTGAGAGTATTTCAAGTTGGAGTTTTTAAATTATTTTAAAATAGAGATTACAATGAGATATTTAGTTAATAATTAGTTATTGGTTATTATTTTTGAATTTAAATATCTATAAAATAATAAAATAAAATATTTTATAATAAAAAACAAAAATTAAACAAAAATTGTCCTTCAATTTTGAGAGTATTTTTCAAGTTGGAGTTTTTAAATTATTTTAAAATAGAAAACTAAAATTATCATATAATAAAAAACTACCAATTTAAAATTTCTTTTTTATTAAATACAATTTTTGTTTTTTTAAATAAAAATATTATTTATTCTAAAATTATTTATTCTATTAACAATGCAATAATACTAAATATTGGACAATATAATTTTAAAAAAAGTACACAACAAAAAAGTTAATAGATTCCTATATAAGTCTTATTAAGTTAATAGAGATTTTATTCATTAAATTTCAGATAATATTATTCAGAAAAATAGGATAAAATTTAAAAAAACAAAAAATAATAAAATATATATCTTTTATTTTATTACAAAAAGAAAGTAGTAGACAAAAATACTAAATAATGTAATATGCTAATAAAGTTTATATTAACAATGCAATTCTATTAAATATTGGATAATATAATAAAAAATATATATAACAAAAAAGTTATTCTATGACTATATAAGTACCTTTAATTTAATAGAGATGTTATTCATTAAAATTCAGATAATATTATTGACAACAACAAAATAAAATTTAAAATAAAAAATCTTTCAAAACTAATAAAATATATGTCTTCTCTCATATTACAAAAGGAAAGTGTGCACACAAAAATATTAAACAACGTATGCTAATAAAAATTTCTATTAACAATGTAAAAATACTAATATTGAATAATAAAATAAAGAAAAATATGTAACAAAAAAGTTATTCAATGATTATATAAGTCCCTTTAATTTAATAGCGATTTTATTATTGGACATATCATATTGACAAATAAGATGACAATTGAAATTTATTAAAGTAATACGATCTAATTTGTTCAAACAAGCCCCATCACCATTTAATTTAATTAATATTTTCTTATATTGACCGCGCATCGCACGGGTACGACTACTAGCTAGTATGATAAGGTGGATAAGCATAGGCGGATGCAGCATATTAATATCGAGTTTATCTAAATTTAATATTTTTTTATGCAAAATATATTCATATGTAAAATTTTATTAAAATTATAACAAATAGAATGTTTAAGCACAAAATTTTAAAAATACAATAAATTTAATGTTAAAGTTTGAATTCATAAAATTTAAATTTTAAACCCCATAGGCATAAAATGTTACATCAAAACTTCCTCTCGAAATTGATCTGATGCAATATTTTATAAGAGATAAATCACTCTCTCATTGGTCTTCTCATTTGCATATTTGTTGACAACCTTCTACTTAGGACCTGTTTGGACATAAATTTTTAAATATTATTTGAAAAAATTGATTTGGATGAAGTATGATTTGAAGTTGAAAGTATTTGGGCATGAATTTTGGGATAAGTTTTTGAGTTGTTAAAAAGTCATTTTTAAATTATTTTTTTTGGGAAAATACAACCCTTGAACTTTACCCAAAGTTCAAGTGACACACTTTACCTTTACGGGGTCCTATTACCCCCTTGAACTATTTTAAAGTATATAAATACTACCCTAAGTGTTGACGTGACAAAGATTACCAGATGAGTGTATTACACGCGCTTAACATACTTTTTAGCACCAAATCCTTTTTTTTCTTGTTCTTTTATTAAAATCCTTTTTTTTCTCTTTCATAATTTCTCAATCATTTTTCATTTCGATGGCCAGAATTTGTTAAATGCTGGTTGACCCTCCCGATCTATGTTTTTATCACGACTTACAGTCTAGGATGAGATCTTTATTCTCCATTGTGCGTGCGAGAAGAGGTTTAGAAGATGAATGAGACTAATTAATTAGATGTAACTAATTGTGTAATGTCCAATTAAAAGATGACACTTATACATGTTAATCAATTTTAAAATTATTTTTGCAACTTTCACTTGCCTTTAAAATAGTCTGCACACTATCTATGCCACATCAGCACTTATGGTGGTGTTTATTACACTTTAAAATGGTGCAGGGGTAATAGAACTCCCGTAAAGTTAAAGTATGTCGCTAGAACTTTGGTGAAGTTCAAGGGGGGTACTTATACATTTTTCTAATTTTTCTAGCTAAAAAGTCTCAAATAGTCACGATTTGGCCAAAAAAGAGGTCTTAATATTTGAGATTTGAAGTTTTGATTTTTAAAATCTACCCAAAACTAGTTTAATTCTACAATCTAACACATATTTGAAATATTGTTTTTAAAAAAAAATAATAATCCAAAACTTATGGTCAAACGCCTACTTAGAGCCCGTTTGGACATAAAAAAAAGTTTCCCAAAAAAAAAAATTACTTTTTTTCAAAATCAGCATTTGTTCATAAAATTTTCAATTTTCACTTGAAGATGCATTTTGAAAATTTTAAAAAATTTGAAAAACTCAAAAAAGCCGTTTTTCAAAATTTTTACTCAAATCAATTACAAAACTTTAAAAACAACCCAAACTGAAATTTATGTCCAAACACAACTCTAAATTTCAAATATCATTTTCACTTTTAAAAAAATTTCACCATTTTATAGAATTTTATAACTCTTATGTCCAAACGCCTACGCAGTGTCTATATATGTTTCGCTAGTTGGTAATAATTGATAAAAGGGGGCCACCCAAGACACCTTTTTGCCTACAAGAATTAGATCACGATCAATTCTGGCGAAATTGAGCAGTCAAATTCAATGTTTAAGTCCATTACTTGACAATTATTAGAAAGTGTGAAATATAAGGGACAAGATGGCCTTAAAGAATCTTATGGATAATATTTTTGTGATGATCTACATTTTCTTTTCCGAAGGGTTTAAATTTCATAAATTGCGGTATAGTTATAATTTTTTTTATTAGAGTCTATCACTATATTTTCTAACACAAAAATCACAAGACTTTTACCTACTCATATAAAAGTCACAATTGCCAGAAATTCAACTTTCCGATGCAATAATTTTACTCCATATTTTTATTGGGTTGGTCCTCTTAATTGGGTTTTCCGTGACTTTTGTCTTGAGTACGTGATTTTATGTTAAAAATATAGTTATATAATTTTGGTTTAAAAAAAATCATAGTTATATGATAATTTGTGAAATTTACTCATTTTCTACAAGTATTTATAAAGTAGCGGATGCTGCTGCAAATTCAGTCGAACCTAGTATTTTCGTTACATAATTTATGTGTGTGCATGTGTGTACACACAATCATAAGAATTTTAATAAATATTAAATTTGAAACCATAATTTTAAAAGTACAATAAATTTAGTGCAAAAATTTAAACATCAAATCCATCAAATGTAAATACTGTATTCATTTATATAATATAATTTGTTGCCTACTTCTAACTAATCATGGTAACGATCAATTTTAAATATTCGTGTACGTAATGAGGAAATGGGTCTTCATGACCATTTACAATGTTAAAATTAAGAAAGTATCATTAATAGATCTTTTATATGTAAAAAATAGATCTTTTATGTTTAAATGTAAATTTTTCATTTGTAAAGAAAGAGTAAAATTTTCAAGTGGTGTCCAATTTTGCGCTATCGATTGAATTCGTATCCACTTTTTTAAAAAAATTTAACTGATACCCAATTTTTAATAACTTCAAATACATATATTTTTCTCTTCATCTTCGCTGTTGCTTTCTTCTTCTTTATGTTTAGGGTTTCTTCTTCTTCGTCGTCGTAAAAAGAGTTCGTTAAATTTGTTGTTGTTTTAACAATTTGATGATTGTGATTTGTTTTTTACAATACTTGAAAGTTATGTTTCAAATTTAAACTAGTTTCAAGTAAATTTGGGTGTTGAATTGTTGAGATTCAAAAAATAAGTTTATGTGTTCAGAACTTCAGATTTTGAATCCGAAGTTATCTGTAATTGTATTGGAAAATTGAACTACTTACGATTTCAGCTTTGAATCTGATTTTGAATATGAAGTTGTCTGAAGTTGTACTGAAAAATTAAACTACTTAAGATTCGAATTTCTGAAGTTGCAATTGAAAGATAGAAAAACTTGAATCATAAGTAGTCTAAAGTTGTATTGAAAAATTGAACTATTTAAGATTCGAATTTCTGAAGTTGCAGTTGAATCATAAAAGAACTTTATTTTGGTTTCAGAAATTACATTGAAGAGATTGAACTATTTCAGATTCGAGCGGGTAGTGGCGGAGTCACATGCACCAAAAGGGTGTTAACCAACACCCCTTCGCCAGAAAATTACACTGTATAGCTCGATAATTTTTTTTAAAATATGTATACATACTATATAACGACACCTCTTGACTTCTTTGTGAGTTTGGGAAAATGGTCAAAATTGCCCCTTTACTATGGTATATTGTATACTTTTGTCACCCGTTATACTTTTCGTCCAAATCTATCCCTACCGTTAACAAAGTTTGTACAACTGCCCCTAACCTTAACATCCTTCCACTGTGGCAGCCAACCCTCTAATATTTTTTCCATGTCAGCTGCCAGGCCAACAGAGTTCTTCAAAATTCAATTTCCATCGTTCTTCTTTTTTTTTAAACCTCAAATTCGAATTTCCAAGAGACCGACCAGCTTATGGTGTTCGAATCCTCTCCAATCGGAATCTAATATCAGTACAAGCTTCGAAGGTATTTCGCACAATTTGAACACCCAATTGATTTGAGTCACAACTTCGATGAATTTTCATATCTGAGAGCCTCGACTCGTAATTCACATTTTACAGATTCACTTATAATTCTATTTCGAGGGGTTTTCGACTATTTGCTTATCAGATTCAGAACAAACATACCTCAAACCTATGAAAACGCAAACCCATATTCGAAGTTCTAAGCTATGGTGGCCTAGTTCTAAAACCCAAATCATTGATGGGATTTCAAACCCAACTTCCAAATCCAATATCTATATCTATATCTATATCTATATCTATATCTATATCTATATATTATTAAAAGGAGAGGATAAAGCCCTCTCCTTAAGCCAAGTGGCATCATAAGAAAAAGCCACATGGCATAAGTAGTTAATAATTAGTTATTTAATTTATAATTAGTTATTAGTTATTATTTTGAATTTAAATATCTATAATAATAATATAAAATATTTTATAATATAAAAGCAAAAATTAATAATTAATTGTCTTCTATATATATTATTAAAAGGAGAGGATAAAGTCATCTCCTTAAGCCAAGTGGCATCATAAGAAAAAGCCACATGACATAAGTAGTTAATAATTAGTTATTTAATTTATAATTAGTTATTAGTTATAATTTTGAATTTAAATATCTATAATAATAATATAAAATATTTTATAATATAAAAACGAAAATTAATAATTAAATATCTTCTATATATTATTAAAAGGAGAGGATAAAGTCATCTCCTTAAGCCAAGTGGCATCATAAGAAAAAGCCACATGACATAAGTAGTTAATAATTAGTTATTTAGTTTATAACTAGTTATTGGTTATTATTTTTGAATTTAAATATCTATAAAATAATAATATAAAATATTTTATAATATAAAAACGAAAATTAATAATTAATTATCTTCTATATATTATTAAAAGGAGAGGATAAAACATTCTCCTTAAGCCAAGTAGCATCATACGAAAAAGCCACATGGCATAAGTAGTTAATATATACTATTAAAAGGAGAAGATAAAGCTTTCTCCTTAAGCCAAGTGTCATCTTAAGAAAAAACCACATGGCATAAGTAGTTAATAATTAGTTATTTAGTTTATAATTAGTTATTGGTTATTATTTTTGAATTTAAAAATCTATAAAATAATAATATAAAATATTTATAATATAAAAATGATAATTAATAATTAGTTATCTATAAAATAATAAAATAAAATATTTTATAATTTAAAAACAAAAATTAATAATTATTTATTCAGTTTATAATTAGTTATCTATATCTATCTATATTCTATATATTATTAAAAGGAGAGGATAAAGCCATCTCCTTAAGCCAAGTGACATCATAAGAAAAAGCTACACGGCATAAGTAGTTAATAATTAGTTATTTAGTTTATAATTAGTTATTGGTTATTATTTTTGAATTTAAATATCTATAAAATCTATATCTATATCCTATATATTATTAAAAGGATATGATAAAGTCATCTCCTTAAGCCAAGTGGCATCATAAGAAAAACCACACGGCATAAGTAGTTAATAATTAGTTATTTAGTTTATAATTAGTTATTGATTATTATTTTTGAATTTAAATATCTTTAAAATAATAAAATAAATATTTTATAATATAAAAATGAAAACTGATAATTAGTTATCTATAAAATAATAAAATAAAATATTTTATAATATAAAAACCAAAATCAATAATTAGTTATTTAATTTATAATTAGTTATTGATTATTATTTTTGAATTTAAATATCTATAAAATAATAAAATATAATATTTTATAATATAAAAACGAAAATTAAAAAACAATTGTCTATTCAAAGTGGAGAGTAGTCAAGTTGGAGTCTTTAAATTATTTTGAAATTAAAAAACTAAAATCACAAAAAAAAATCCGCCTATTTAAAATTTATTTTTTCTTAATAATAAATTTTATTTCTATATATTATTAAAAGGAGAGGATAAAGTCATCTCCTTAAGCCTAGTGGCATCGTAAGAAAAAACCACACAGCATAAGTAGTTAATAATTAGTTATTTAGTTTATAATTAGTTATTGGTTATTATTTTTGAATTTACATATCTTTAAAATAATAAAATAAAATAAAAATGAAAATTAATAATTAGTTATCTATAAAATAATAAAACAAAATATTTTATAATATAAAAACAAAAACTAATAATTAGTTATTTAGTTTATAATTAGTTATTGGCTATTATTTTTGAAATATCTATAAAATAATAAAATATAATATTTTATAATATAAAAACGAAAATTAATAAAAAATTATCCATTCAAAGTGGAGAGTAGTTCCAAGTTGGAGTCTTTAAATTATTTTGAAATTAAAAAACTAAAATCACAAAAAGAAATCCTTCTATTTAAAATTTCTTTTTTCTTAATAATATATTTTATTTTATTTTTTAAAAATAAAAAAAGTATTTATTCAGAAAATCTATTAATATATAATAGGAGATGCAAAAAAATATTATGATGACAAGTGACATAACATTAAATTGACTCATATAAAAAAATTGGACAATCCTCCAGCTTTCTTGGAATTTCAAAATTCAAATTTATTTAAAAATGTGAAGGACGCGTTTTTTTCAAAATTCAAAAATACAAATTTTTTAAATTTTCAAGAAATAGAAACCACCAATAAAAACCACCACCTACTCCCACTTCCTCCATTCCCCTTCCTCACATTCAGTTTTAAAACTAACTAAATTTCTCCTCTTGCATATATTAGATTAAAAAAAAATGTATAGTTCCCTTTTTTCTTTCACCGGAAAATTTGCGGGGAAAATTACATCTCAAAATCGTTCTTTGTGATTTTTCATTGTTCAATCAGTAAATTGCTAAGCGTCTGAATCATTTTACAATTATGCATCTCAGGTGTTGTACTCCCTTCTGTTTTTGACTATTTTTTTTTCATGTGTGAATATTGAATGTATATATGACTATCTACATGTTTTTAACTTAAAGTAGGATAGGGACATTGAGACTTAACTCATCAGGAAGTGAGGGAGACGAGTCAGTGCTGACTTTGCTGGGCACTGGTGTATTTAATCTTGATTAGCATTTGTAGGGAAAATCACGATGTCAATCTCCAGTTTGTTCATGAAGTCCCCATCTTAGTCCTCATCACCATTTGAAAACAGGATGCACATAAACATTTTGAAGGTAGCCTTTCAGACTAAAATTTTTAACACTATCATATTTTTAACTCAAAGTAGGAATATGACATTGTCACATTGAGATTTAACTCTGATGCATATTGTGACAAAATTATATAAGGACAATATACTTTCATTTACATATTAAAGTAAGAGATAATAATAAGTCATAACACTATCATGTGACAATTCAATCTTTAAGAAAGCTAAAACGTTTTTCATTGATGTCATACTTAATTATGTAGCCAACTCTAAAGTCAAACATCATAAAGAATCAAAGGTTACAGAAGCCTTCACCACTTTTAATAGGCATAGCATTGCAAGTGTTACTGGCGCTATAAAGCAAGGGCGCTAAAATACTTTAACAACACATTATATGGAGGAAGTTAATATTTTATTTGATCAAATTAGATTTATGTAAAAAGGCATACTTTACTGCCTTGATGATGTGAATTCCACAAGTAATATGATACACAGGAAATGTATTGAGACTGTCAAAGGATTCATCAGACATGTCCTTTTACTAAGAAATTTTTCTTGATACCAATTGTATTATACTTTGTTTTTATCAACGTAATACATAAAATTTTCCGTTCTTTAAAATCTATAAAACACAAGAAAGAATTTTTAAATTTTTGTTTGTTTCCTCGATTTAAATAGTGAAATGAAGATTTTTTTTCTACAATTCTTTCATATCAGTTTAGCCTTTATTTTTAGCAGATGGGGTTATTTTTAAAAATAGAGTATTCTCATTAAAACTCATAAAGTATTAGGAATGATCAAACTACATGGATTAAAATTTGTAATTTGCGCAACTGCAAATGCAAAGAAACATTACCCTTTCAGTTAGTTTAGGCACGATCTTACATCTGTGAATGTAATATTGCCTGTATTTCTTTGTCAAATTCTATCTTCATCTTTGTTGTAATATTTTTGTTGAGTTTTCGCATCGAGTTGACAATTCAGGAAGTGTGAAGTCATACATCAATCGAGAAACAACAACTTTGGTTGTGGAAGACAGAAATCATACAAGTTTATCCAAAGTTTGATTTTCGATTTTGTTAGATAAAGTTTCTAGCCAGAGAAAGCAGGCAATTTCGTGGAAGTTGTTATGAAAAGTAAGATCAGTTCCAATTGCTTAGATTCATATTCCAGAGAAAGGATGGAGTTCGACGAGAATTCTTTGTTTGTAAAGCTCATTGTTTTATGTAAGCTAATTGAACAGAGACAGTGCTTTTGTTGCATATATTGTATAGTCTTAAAGATTGTGACTATTTTTGTTGTACCAAATACTATTCAATAAGAAGTATATGTTGTTACTTTCATTAACCAATAACATATTCTTTTGGATCACTTTTCATTACCATTTCAAGTAATATTTCTTATTATTTTTTTAACTTTATAATTCTTCGCACATCGTGCGGGTACGAATACTAGTTTTAGTTAAACACAAAATTTCTCAACGAAGAACAAGAATTATTGAGATATCAGGTTTTAGAAACAAACCATGAAGAACAAATATGAAATAGACACGATTTTTCTATTTCGGATAATTTTTTAGCTAAACGCCTGATTTCTCAATAAAGAACAAGAACAAATGAGGTTCTGTTGATTGTGTTTGAATCATTTGGCGGATGTTGGATGGAAAGTGAGTTGAACATTACAAGCACCTAGTGCTAGGTTAGCTTGGAGATTGAAGTTGTGGCTGGAAAAAATTATTCAAATTTGAGGAGAAGCATATACGTTCTTGTTTATTGGGAATTAAATTCAGTTGGTTGTGTGTTTGTGGAGCTGACAATTCATTAAGATCTGGAGTAGAAATTTTAAAGAACACAATTTCCTGAGTTCCTTGGGCTTAAAGCTTGAATTTTTAAAAGATAATTAGGAGTTATTTTGTGATGACCCAAAAGGTCATCTTGTGTAAATTTAGCAAAAACTGTGTTCCGAGACTCGAAAGACTCCTTTAATCTCACCTCGATGTTCCTGCACAGCCCGAGCGCGTAGCCGGGAAGTCTATATGTGGAAATGCGTTGAACAGTTGAATTTATGATAATTAATGAAATAAAGTTAATTTTGGTCAACTTTTTTAGTAAATGGACTCGGACCCGTGATTTGACGGTCCCAGAGGGTCCGTAGGAAAATATGGGACCTGGGCGTATGTCCGAAATCGAACTCCGAGGTCCCAAGTCCGAGAAATGAATTTTTAAAGGAAATTATTTTCTGGAAATAATAAAGACTTTTGAAAATGAACTTTGATGTGAAATTTGTGTTACCGAGACCGTATTATGGTTCCGGAGCCCGGAACAGGTTCAATATGTGTTAAGTGAGTTATCTGTAAAATTTGGTAAGAAACGGACTTGGTTTGACGTGTTTCATATCAAAATCGGAGAATTTAGAAGTTTATGATGTTTGAGAAAATTCTATATATTTTGGAGTTTATTCATTGGTTTTGATGTTATTTCGATGGTTATATTACTCGAATAAATTCGTAAGATGATTTATAAGTCGTGAGTATATTTTTTTTTGAGTCCCGAGGGCTCGGGTGAGTTTCGGGTAGGTGTCGGGGTGCAAAAGAGTTGGAAAATCTGGTGTGATTGTGTTGTTTGTGGTGTCTGAGTTTTTACACTATGCGATCGCATAGGTTGGCCTGCGATCGCGTAGTGTAGTGTGAGGGGGAGGTTTCTGTGACTCTATGCGATCGCATAGGTTGGCCTGCGATCGCGTAGTGTAGTGTGAGGGGGAGGTTTCTGTGACTCTATGCGATCGCATAGGTGCTTCCGCGATCGTATAGAGTATAGGTGAGCTGGGGAGGGGGCTGGGTATTTTCCTTCTGCGATCGCACTTTTCCGTCCGCGATCGCATAGCAAAGCCTAGGGACCCCACGTGATTGCAACACCCTTTCCGCGATCGCAGTGCACGTGACTCAGGCCCTACACGATCGTAACTCCCTTTCCGCGATCGCGTAGAGTAAATTCGCCCAGTGATTTTTAAGGTTCAAAAACAGAATGGTTACGGGATTTTCATAATTTTTAACCCTCTCCTTCTTCTCCAAGCCTCATAGTCGAGTTCCAAGATGCCCTTCCTCCATAACCACTTAGGTAAGTGATCTTAACTCTAGTTTCTTCCATTTTCCTTCATCAATCACTAAATTCTAGGCCTAAAAACATGAAATCAAGGGTAGAAATTGGGAGTTTTGGGTAGAGTTAGGGATTTTGGAAATTTTGGGAATTCAACCTCATTTTGGGATCGGATTTCAAAACAAATTGTATATTCGGGTTCATGAGGGAATGGGTGATCGGGTTTTGGTCCGAACCTCGAGCTTGGACCAAGCGGGCCCGGGGTCGAATTTTGGTATTTTTTGAAGAATTATGGGAAATGTATAATTAGGCTTTGGGATTGAGTTATTGAATTATTATTGATGTTATTAAGTCAATTATGTCTATATATTATCATTTCGGAGTCGGATTCAAGAGGAAAGGCCGTGATTGAGGCTTGACTTGCATTCTTGGAGCTGAGGTAAGTGTTTGGCCTAACCTTGGCTTGAGGGAATATGTATAGAGTCTTATTTGCTATGTGTAATTCATGTCCGATGTATAGGTGAGGTGACAGGTACCTATATGTTGTGGTCAAGCATGCTCGTAAGTCGATTTTGATGAGTTGTTTAATTTTCTTTGATATTTTTCCGTGTTGTGAATTATTGGGAACCTTGAAAGTGGTACCTTGAGGTCACTTCATGACGTAAAAATTTATTGACTATGTGTTCGATCGAGGATTTTTTACTGTTGACATTATACCTCTGAGTGAGTTTGGTTATAGCTGAGTCCTTTGTCGGGACAGTAGAATTTTGTTGATTATTTCTAAACATTTGAAATGTCGTATTGTTAAACTTTCATATCAATTGTTGCTTTTACACTCATCATGCACGAGGGAACATTCCATGCCGAGTGATTATTATTTATGCAAGAGGGAACATTCCGTGCCGCTGATTATTATTTATGCACGAAGGAACATTCCGTGCCGATGATTATTATTTATGCACGAAGGAACATTCCGTGCCGATGATTATTATTTATGCACGAAGGAACATTCTGTGCCGATTGATTGTATTTAGGCATGAAGGAACATTCCATGATGATTAATTATTATTTATGTGCGAGGGGACATTACGTGCCGATTAATTATTATTTATGCGCGAGGGGACATTCCGTGTCGTGTTTATGATTATTATGCACAAGGGGACATTTCTTGCCGTGTTGATGATATATATATGCACGAGGGGACATTCCGTGCCGTGATTGTGATGTTTTATGAACGAGGGGACATTCCGTGCCATATTTTATATTGTTATGCACGAGGGGACATGCCGTGCGATTTCTTTTCACTGTTTAATTCGTGTTGTCAATCCCCACAATTATTTTCGGATATTTTAGACTGTTGTTTCGTTCCCGTCATTTCAGTATTTTCTATCTCTTACTCCCAGACATGTTCTTCCCCGTAATTGTATTCTTATTTATTTTCTGCTATACTATTGAACTTCACAGGTACAATTTGTTGTTGTGTCCTAGCCTCATCACTACTTCGCCGAGGTTAGGCTCGGCACTTACTCAGTACATGGGGCCGGTTGTACTGATGCTACACCTGCACTTCTTTATGTTGTGCAGATTACGCTGCCGGACCCAGTGGACATCGCTAGTGGGAGTGTCCTTTAGTCCATCCCAGACGACACCGATGGTAGTTCCGCATGGCATTCGTGGATCTCGGCATCCCTGTCTATATTTCACCCTGTCTTTTATGTGTTTTCCAGAGAGATACATCATTTTATTTTCAAAATGTTGTTTTTAGTCAAATCTTAGATTAGTTCGTGAGGTTGTGACTCCACTTCTGGGTTGTATTTAAAGGGGATTTCTGTGTTATTAGCTATTGTTATTTAGAATTATGTTAATGCTTCCGCACTTTGTTTCAATTATATAGTCAGTGCTTGTTATTTTCACTTGTTAATAAATTAATATAGTTAACAGATTGGCTTTCCTAGCGGGTGCAACGTTATGCGCCATCACGGCCTGAAGGTGGGATTTCGGGTCGTGACATATTTGTTGTCCGGGTTTGATTTGGAGCTAATCTTTGATCTTCAAAACATCTGAATTTAACTACTTGGGCTATAAAATCATGATTAGCTACTCTGGAGATAACTTGGAACTGGAAAGAGATCTAAAGACTCCATTGGAAGCATTCATCAAAGCTTCAAATCTGGTGGTTTTGATCTTTAAATGACAACCAAAATAATTCTTGAGTTAAGACTTAAGAGAGGGGGAAGAAGATGAGAATATTTTAATAAGAAAAGGGGTGGGTTAATTAGTGGGACCTGCTGACTTGGCAGCTGATATGGAAAAAATATTAGAAGGGTTGGCTGCCACAGTGGAAGGACGTAGAGTTAGGGGCAATTGTACAAACTTTGTTAACGGTAGGGATAGATTTGGATGAAAAGTATAACGGGTGGCAAAAGTATACAATATACCATAGTAGGGGGCAATTTTGACTCCCCTTAATGAAAATTCTGGCTCCGTCACTACGAGCGGGTACACTTTACAAAATTTTGTGCAATTGAGGTATAAATTCAATGGTGACCTCAAAATGAAATATATATGCAAATTTCACAAAAAATAAGAAGATAATGTCATAAAATTAAAAATAAGTTTGTAAAAACTCACAAAATCTTGTAACGAGGAGATGAACCTTCATGACCATTTACCCGTATGTAATGATGATGTTGTCTCTTTAATCCTATCGAACGTGTAGTCACTTGCTTTACAATGCGATCACATATTGATAAGATTTGACCTAATGGTATTGTATTAGTGGAAGCAACCGACCTATTAATTTGCGAACAATGATAGTTACCCCGTTCAAAGTTAGATTTTGGAGGTCGCCAACAATTATACATGAATTTATTTACGTATAATAGATTTATTTTTTACACATAAGAGATATAAAAAAATATTTTTTTGAATTTTAATATTGTAAATGAGACCGTGAAGACCCATTCCCTTACAAGTTTGATACTGTAACGACCCGACAAGTTGTTTTGCACTATCGAACTTTATTTCCCCCAAATGAAACTTCCCATAGAGGCTTTTTATAATTTATGACTTGTGGGGACTGGTGGTCCGGGATTCGGAGGTGTTTAGAGTGCAATAGGAACAATTGGTTCCTTAAGGTTGGCCTTTCAGGCCAACTTTTACTTCGGTCTACATTTTGTGTAAACGACCTCGGAATCGAGTTTCGTCGATTTCAGTAGCTTCGTGTGATGATTTTGGACTTGGGCGTATGTTCGAATTGGGTTTCTGATGACACCGGGGCATTTCGGCGCCCAATATTGAAATAAGAAGTTCATTAAGTTCATATTTTGGTTTGGGGCGTGTTTTTATGTTATCGAGGTCCGAACGGAATTTCGAGACCGGGAATAGTTCTGTTATGTTAATTATGACATGCATGCAAAATTTGGGGTCATTCCGAGTTGTATAGGTCGGTTCGGCGCGGTGTGAGTGAAGTCTAGAAAACTTAAAATTCCTAAGTTTGGTTCTTGGGGTTTGGGGGTGTGATTTTGAGTTTTAGCGTTGTTTTGGGTGTTCCGAAGGCTCGAGCGAGTCCGTATTATGATTTGGGACTCGTTGGTATATTTTGATTAGGGCTCGGGTGGGCTTAGGTGCCTCCCGGGCACCTAACGAGGCCAAAAACCAGCTAAAACAACTGCTGGTGTAGCTGTTGCTGGTGTGACCGCAGGTGCGGTTGCGCAGCCGCAGGTGTGGGAACGCTCCTGCGGTCCCAGCCCCCAGGTGCGAAAATGCAGGGTCCCCCCAGCCTTCGCAGGTGCGGAACCATTTCCGTAGGGGCGGGTCCGCAGGTGCGATCCCCAGCCCCCTCGCCATTTTCCGCAGGTGCGATTCCTTTCTCACTGGTGCGGGACCGCAGGTGCGGTCCCTGGGCCACAGGTGAGGAAACACATGTAGGCAGACCTATATAAATGTTTAAAAAACGGTTTTTTTTTTCATTCTTCCTCATCTAAAAACTCCATTAGAGAGCCTTCAAGGTTGAGCAACACCCTCCACGACCCATATACTGCCAAGGTAAGTATATTCCTTACTTAACACTAGTTTTAAACATAAATTCCTAGTTAATCTCTTTTAAAACGTCAAATTCATGAAATTGGGTAGTACCCTTAGGGCTTTTCAAGAACTTGTGAATTATCCGTTTAAGGCCATGAATTCAAGTATAAATCACATAATTATGATCCTTAGGCTTCGGGTGAGTGATTCCTTATAGAATTTTTAGAATCCGAGCGTGCGGGTCCGGGGTTGGATTGTGGGAATTTCTCAAGAATGTTGGGTTATTGAAAAATTAGGATAATTTTCCCTATTTTTGAGCATGCATTGATGTCATTGTACCTTATTTGACTAGTTGCGAGTCCTCGGGTGTAGAGTTCAGAGATTCGGGCGCATCCTTGGTCCGAGGGGTAGATTCGACACGAGGTGAGTCTCCTTTCTAACCTTGTAAGAGGGAATTGTCCCCTTAGGTGTTATATATGATGCGTGTAATTGTTTTGGGGGCTATGTGCGTACCACGTGACTAGAGTCCATACGTAGCGACAATTCTATCATATCGGGTAGCTTTATGGTTCACGAGCATGCCATTACGTGCCTTATGTGTATCTTTAGCCAAACTTTGAGTTGTTTATCATCTTTGAACCAGTATGCTTATTATCTTTGAACTAGTATGTACAAATGACAGAGAGTTGCCTCCGAAATTCCGGCAAATAGACCTTTGTTACAAGTATAGCCTCTACTAAGCTTATTGATAAGTCCGGTGTGTGTGTGTGTGTATATNTCATATATATATTTAACATAAAGCTCCCCTCAATCGCGAATCATACCTGCGACTCTTGTACTGACTCATATATATAATTTACATAAAGCTCCCCTCGATCGCGAATCATACTTGCGACTCGAGTGCTAACTCATATGTATAACTAACATAAATATATATATATATATATATTTATGTTAGTTATACATATGAGTTAGCACTCGAGTCGCAAGTATGATTCGCGATCGAGGGGAGCTTTATGTAAATTATATATATGAGTCAGTACAAGAGTCGCAGGTATGATTCGCGATTGAGGGGAGCTTTATGTTAAATATATATATGAGTCAGCACTCGAGTCGCATGTCTGATTTGCCGGGGGAGCTTTATGTTAATTATATATCTGAATCAGCACTCGAGTCACATGTATGATTCGCGATCGAGGGGAGCTATATGTAAATTATACGTATGAGTCAGCACTCGAGTCGCAGGTATGATTCGCGATCGAGGTGAGCTTTATGTTAACTATATATATATATATATATATATATATATATATATGAGTTCGTGTCTAGATATTTCCTTACGACTCAGGCTGGTTGTCCTATCCTTGTGTGCGCTTGAGGCTATTGGGTACTGTTTTCCATTGATATTGACTTGACAGATATTCTGGGGAAAAGGGAAAGTGTACATTGTTTCTTAGTTTCAGCACTTACCTGGTTTTCTGTATTTGATAGATATCTGCTGCTTACTGTCTCACATGTATACTACATTCCGTATATCATGTTTACACTATTACTGTTAGACCATAGTGAGTGTCATGTCGACCTCTCGTCACTACTCCTTCGAGGTTAGGCAGGATACTCACTAGGTACATTTATATTATATACTCATGCTGCACTTCTGTACTTAATTGTACAGGTTCTGTGGTTGGTGCTTCTAGTTATCCGACCGGAGCTTGACTTATCTTCCGTACCGGACTCCACGGTGAGCTGCACCCCAGACGTTTCTCAGCTATGCTATGGAGTTATCTTTGTTTATTCCTGTCTATATCCTTTCAGACAACAATACCTCTTGTATCTTCTTTTGTACATTCTACTAAACGCCCATTGACTTGTGACACTAGTTCCTGGCACGCACTTAGTAGATTCTATTTTGGGACTGTACATGTATATGTATTGGATCACGATCATTTTGGTTGTATGTACTTAAATTGATAAATGCTTCCGCTTCTGTTTTTAATAAGTTAAGTGTAAAACTTTGGGAAACATGTGGGGTTGGTATGTTAATAAGGAAAACTTCACTAGTAAACAACCGTTGGCTTGCCTGACCTCGGTGTTGGGCGCCATCACGACCCGCGTGGGATTTTGGGTCGTGACAGATACACTCCAATAAAGTGGGACTTAAAAGAAAATATTAGGCCACATTCTTCTTCTTTAAGAGAGTGATTTAGATCATTCCTTATTAGAGAGAAATCCTTATATAAAATAGGGTGTTTTCTATGAAAAATTTACAAAATCCCATAAGTGATATTGTAAGAAACCATTGAGGTAATTGGTGGTAGTAACATACAATTATACAAAGACTCTCGAAGGAGGTATGTTTAATTCCTTATCAAACTGCAAGTTCTTCCTTCATTGCATTAGAGCTACATACGTCTTTTTTCCATATTAGTTTTAGTGTATACGCGTTGTGCGTGTATCCTGTCACAATGAATATTTAAAAAATAAGATTGCATTGTTATTATATTAAAAATTGTGCATGAGTTATAAAATAAAAGTGTAAAATATGTTAATGGAAATAAATAGATTATGAATTTTTAGCGACGTTTTTACTTTGATATAATCTAAGTGTAAGATATAAAATAAAAGTGTAAGATATATATATCGTCCCAAGTTTAAAATACTAATTGTAATTACACTTTTATCAAATGCATTACAATATTTCATTTTTAAATAGAAAATTTCTTCCAAAATAGTAAAGAATTAATGACTATTTTATTTTTGGATCTTTATGCTTGTTGAAAATTAGTGTTATTTAATGTTCGTGGACCAATTTTTGCTTACTCTCTTTCTCTTTTATATTCTATAATATTTTTTTTGTTATTCTAATTATTAAGCTTAGCATAATATATTTACCTATCCAATGACTTCAATATAATGTAAATGTAACGATCCGACCGGTCGTTTTGTGTAATTACATCCTGTTTTTCCTTTTGATGATTCATTTATCTGTGTTTATAATTTTATGACGTAGGGGGTTGATTGGTTTCATTCTAGAAAGATTTCAGGTTGAATTAGCCCCTTTAATTCTTGGCTTAGAAGCCTAAGTTGTTTATGTACCAATGGTTGGGTTTTGTTGAAAATGATCCCGTAACAGTGTTTGATGCTCCGATAGCTTTGTATCATGATTTTGGACTTGGGTGTATGCACGGAATCGAATTCGAAAGTCCGTAGATTGATTTGTGTTGTGTTTACAGAAAATTGACAATTTAAGGCTTAGAAGTTTGATCGTAAGTTGACTTTTAGCTATCGGACTCGGAATTCGATTTTGGGACATGGTGTAGGTCTGTTATGCTATTTGGAACTTGTCTGCGAAATTTGGTATCATTTGGAGTTGATTTGATAGGATCGGACGCTTATTTGCAATTCTAGAAGTTCATGAACTTTACTTTGAAATTCATGCGTTTTGGTGTCTGATTCGTAGTTCTAGATATTATTTTTGTATTTTGATCGCGGTTGCGAGTTTATATGATATTTTTAAACTTGTGTGGATGTTTGGTTTGGAGCCTTGAGAGTTTAAATGAGTTTCATATATTTTTCGGAATATTTTGGACTGAAAACAAAATCTGGTGTGTTGATGCCTCTAGTGTCGCATTTGCAAACACCAGGGTCGCAATTGTGACCTTAGCAGGGAGCCTCAGGTATCGCAATTGCGATACCCAAGTCTCAATTGCGAATAGTTATAGGATTTTGGGTAGTTCGCATTTGCGACAAAAGAGTCGCATTTGTAATGAGGGCAGGCTTCGCAAATGCGAAGCCAATTCAATGTCGCATTTGCGACCTCCTCTTAGGCTGTAAAAGGTTGCATTTGCGAGAATGTCACGACCCATAATCCCGCCTTAGGCGTCGTGATTCTACCTAGTCTCTAAGACTAGGTAAGCCGATTACTTATAATACTTAAGCCAATTTAAGAACGATATTTTAAATCAGAGATTTATATAAAAAACGAAATAAATGTGAAGTAAACCTAAGCGGCAATAATCACTACAACCTCCCAAGGATAGGTAATACAGAGTCATGACCTCTAGCTGAATACTTGGAAAGATCTCAAAGATTGAAATATAATAATTTTCAAATAACAAGCTGACAGTACAATGAAAGGAAAGGACTCCAAGGGACTGCGATGACCAAGCAGCTCTACCTTGAAACCTCGCAATCAATAAGCTAACTCTGCCCAAGTACGATATCTTCAATACTTGGATCTTCACAAAAATGTACAAAAGTGTAGCATGAGTACACCACGGTCGGTACCCAGTAAGTATCAAGACTAACTTCGGTGGGTAGTGACGAGGTACAAGTCAAGACCCTACTAGTCAAAATAACCCCTGCAATATGAAAGTATGAAGCTAATAATGAAAGCAGGTTTCAGTAAATGGCAACAAGAATCAACATATGATTTAGACATTTAAAGTAACAATAATATTGTTAAAGTACCAACGAGAACATATAGGGAAAACAAATTTCAATCAACAAGCAAGTCGTTCAACACAGGTCTCACAACGAATTACTCCGAGATACCTCATCTCATAACCACAAGTCATGAGTCTCAAACTACAAATCATATGCTCACGGCACCGCGTGCCCACATGTCTAATCACAACCGCATGGAAAACTCACGTGCCAATATCCCAATCCGCTCGACATGATCACATGCTCAAAATCACAATCCGTCCAGCATGGTCACAGGCTCAATATTACAATCCGCCTGGCATGGCCACATGCTCATATTACAATTCGACCGGCATGGCTACATGCCCAATATCATAATCCGTCCAGCATGGTCACATGATCAAAATCAATATGAAAGCAAATACTACAAGAATACATGGGCATAATCAATAAATGTTAAGGTTTATACTCCTGAACCGGTATAAGTAGTATACTACAATGCATGCTTGTGCGAGTGTACTATTACAGTCCAAGTCAACAAGCAATATAAAAGACATCGAGTAGATTATTGAAATAACACAACAAGTCATATAAGGTGTATGACATACACACGGAGAATCACTCCATCACATGAATATCATCAATATAATGCTTCTAGTCCATCACACATCATCCCTGACACTGCCACCCTTATCTCTTCGATTGTCACTTGTACCACTCCGCCCTAACAATGTCATTAGCCACCTGTATCACTCCATTAGTGACCCGTATCACTTTGCAAAATAGACACCCTTATCGCTCCGTACAAACAATAACACAATATCCACCCGTATCACTGTTGCGACCAAACACACACGCAAGTATACGCGGTCGTCAAGTAATAAAGTGACTAAAAGTCGGATGTCGAACCCACGAGGACTTGTGATTAACTGTTAACTAAATTTAGACTATCATTATACAAACAAGAATTAAACCTAATAATATTTGATTCTAAACTAATTAAAATAAAGAAAACAAATAGTGAACTCTGAACAAGGGAAAAATAGATTTTTATGATATCAATATAATGAAAACGATCTAGGGTTATGGGCAATCTAACAATCGTATTGTATTCTTCAATTGAATTAACTAATTAATTTATCTGGTTTATTGGTTAACAGAGTTAACATTGCTCATAAGAATCTGTCGAGTCCTTACTCGCCTATTCATGCTAACATAACGCCTATATGTCTATGGAGTTAGAATCAACAAGAACACATTTATAATTCCTGTAAATTAACCAAGAAAGGAAATTACGTATATGTCTATCCTAACCGCGAATCCGTTCCCCGATGCCCAGGTTCAAGAACTTGCTCTACTCAATCCTATATGCAACCTAGAATTCCCACTTTCGAGTTCAACTATAGATTCGTAGATAGTATTCAATTGGTGATCAAGCAATCAAATAATTAAGCGCAAGATTGAATAAATAAACTAATGTGATAAACTAAGAAATCAAAATCAATATTCGAATAACAATATTCATAAAAGAACCACAACCCTAGAACGTGAAGTTTAGCTCCACATAGACATGATAGCCAAATAACAAATCATACAAAGAAACATAAAAATTACTAAGTTTGGTGGAAGAAAAGATGAAACCCGGCCTCCACGGCGGCTCTATACTTGTGTTTTCCTCTAAAAGTCACGTCCTCTCCTTCAAAATTGAGTTTAGACTTGCTTTTATACGTGTTGGGTAGGTCTAGGGTCGAATTAACTGAGTCCCGGTCAAATTAGGAGAGATTCACGCCATCGGCGCCCTGGGTAGCGCCAGGTGCCCACCAGGGTGCTACTTGGAATTAGTCTACTTCCTCCAGCGCCACAGATGGCGCCCAGCCCTGCCTGTGGCGCCCAAAATTTCCATTTTCCCGATTTTGTGCGTTTTCGCTCTAATTTTGTGCGTTTCGTCCCCAATTGCTCCCAAATCATTCCTACACATAAAAACACCATAAATCAATATAAATCATCACAATTAACATCTAACTCTCACGAAACAAAAGTAAAATATGAGGTAATATACATGAAAATATATATACTTTAAGCTAAACATCGATCACTCTGCACAATCAACAACAATGAGATGCTATCCTTTTGCCTCGCATAACAACAACCAATCCACAAAACAATTCATATTTTCTAACATCAGAATAACACGACATATCATCTCGTACCATAAGTGCCCATAGGCCACAACCTTTCTGAAAGAATCAATAATATTAATATTTCCACAACAAATAGCCCACGGCTCAAACACAATGTGCATAGATTCTCTATAACAACAAAATAAATGGGAAGGTAACTTAACAATGAACAACACCCCATTTAAACACAACTTCAATTAAGATAGATTAATGACATTCATTAACTTCATATGATAAACTCGATAATAAAGGTATTTCCATGAAATGGCAAACTTCGGATTCTAATGTATGAAATAGGCTACAATGAAAGAGATGGCATGAACTAGAAACTATGACTAAATACATGATAATAACCCGGAAACAAAAGAATATCATGTAACAACAATTTTAATTAAGAGTAATTCAACAATAAAAGAAGTCTCATAATGATAAAAGAGGTAACAACCTCAAATAATGCATATAAGGGTAAACTTAACAAGTAAAGGATGTTACATGTAACAACAACTTCAAATAAAGCATGTGAAATTAAACATGAAAAATAAAAGATATAACATGTGCTAACAATTCTAAATAAATACATGAAAGAAGCCTAAGAGTCAAAACCGGTCAATTTTCACATATAAGCCCGAGTACGCACTCGTCACCTCGCGTACACGGCTTTCACATGCCACAAATAGCACAATGACTCAAATCCTAAGGGGTAGTTCTCTCACACAAAGTTAGAAAAGATACTTACATCAAAGAAGCCAAATCAATACTTTAAAATGACCTTCTCGTGTGAAACAAATCTTAAGACGGCTCAAACCTAGCCAAAATAACTTGATATCATAAATTAAATCATAGGAAATAATTTCGGATAAAAAAGTTTTGATGAAAACTATAAAGTCAACCCAAAAGGTCAAACCTAGGCCTGCACCTCAAAACCCGATAAAACTTATAAATTCCGACAACCCATTTAATTATGAGTCCAACCATACTAGTTTCACTCGAATCCGACTCCGAATTGATGTTCAAAACTCAATTATTTATTTTAGGAAAATTTAGACAAATCCCCCAATTTGTTCTCTTCAAATCCTTTATTTAGGTGTAATAATTCATGAAAAAATAAAATATATAATCAAAACAAAGATAGAATTATTTACCCTCAAGATTTGGGTATTTATCACCTCCAAATCGCCTAACTTGTGCTCCAAGAACTCAAAAAGTGAAGAAAATGCACTCAGAATCCCGAAATTTGATGTTTTAATGCACTGCCAGGGGTCATTCTTCGTGACTGCAGTCTCCAACCTCGCGATTGCAATTAAAAAAGAATTCTATCTCAATCTTTATCCTACACAATCGCGTTCATACTCCCGCGACTGCAGCCATACTCCCACGATCGCGGCCATACTCCCACGATCGCTGCCATACTCCCGTAGCCGCGATGAAAAAATTCCGACAAGCATTCACAAATCTTCCAGACAATATCTAGTGTAATGGCTATAACTTTTTGTACATAACTCCAAATGATAAACGGTATAATTTTATAAAAATTAGGCACAAAGGGCTACGACTTTTGTTTTTTGATCATCTACAAATGCCTTATAGATTGCAAGATATAAGCTTCCAAAGTCAATCCCATAACAACAAAATTTTCTTCTACGTGATCGCGAAAAGGCTTCCACAATCGCGATTCACAGTGCCCCAAACAACAAGTTGCTCTTCGCGAACACGATCCAAAGTACACGATCGCGATGGACACCCTTGTGGCCAAAAATCAGCAACTAAAAATAGCCTAGAAATGGTCCAAAATCACCCCGAAACTCACCCGAGCCCCTTGGGACCCCGTCCGAACATACCAATGAGTCCCAAAACGTATTACGGACCTACTCGAGGCCTCAAATCACACATAACAATATCAAAACCATGAATTGTCGATCAAGACTAGTCTCTTAAGTTCATAAACTTCAAATTTCTAATCAAGCATCCGATTCAAGCCTAACCAATCCGAAATGAAACCAAATTTTGCATACAAGTTCCAAATGATATATCAAAACTATTCTAACTCTCAGAACAACAATCTGAACACGATAATATCGAAGTCAACTCCCAATCAAACTTATGAACATTCCAAAATCTTCAAATTTTAAACTTTCTCCAAAATGCGTCAAATCAACCTACGGACCTCCAAATCCAAATCCGGACATATCTCTTAGTCCAAAATGACCATTGAAGCTATTGGAATCATCAAAACACCATTCCAGAGTCGTCTACACAAAATTCAAACACTTGTTAATTCTTACCGCTTAAGCTTCTAAAACAAGAATCATCCCTCCAAATCAATCTCGAATCATCCGAAAACCAAACCCGGCTACACACGCAAGTCACAATACATAATACAAAGCTACCCGAGACCTTAATACACTAAACATGATGCTAATTCTCAAAATGATCGGTCAAGTCTTTATAGAGGATTTGTCTGCAATTGCTAACTCATATCGCAATTGCAACAACTACAACTGAACAAAAGGTTAGAAAAGTCGGGATTGTCTCATTTCTCATATTTCAGAACCTTAGACTCGGTAGAAAGCGATTTGGAGAGGGTATTTTCATCTACAAATATTGGGCAAGTGATTCTAAATAATTTCCAACTATATTTCATGACTATATCATAGATTTAACATCAAATTTATGTGAATAAAAGAGGAAAATTTGGGAAATTTTATCAAGTTTTTGAAAAATGAGAAATTGACTTTTGAGAGTCGAGTTGGAATCAGATTTGAAACTAATCACATATATGGATTCATGCGGTTATGGGTAGTCGGAATCTACCCTTGGACATGGGATTTGACTAGGCGAGCTCGGAGTTGACTTTTGTTGACTTTTTGGGAAAAGTATAAAGATCATAACTTTATCAATTGTAAATTTTTTTTCTTGCATTCTTAAGTCAATTTTTAGCTAGATTTGAGTTCTGTGGAGGCGAATTTTAGGGGAAAAGCTATTTCTCAGGGTTGAGTTGGCCGAGTTGAGGTCAATATCTTGCCTAACTTTGTGTGTGGGAACCGCCCCTTAGGATTTGGGATTGATTGTGCTATTTGGGTTATGTGAAAAACGTGTACGCAATGTGACGAGCGTGTACACGGGTTATATGTGGTATTTGAACGGTTTAGATTAATTAGACCTTTTCCATGCCATTAATTAAATTGTCATATCACATTTTAATTCTCATTGTCAATCTACTCTTACTTGTATTAGTATATACATACATGCCTTATTTGACTTTGTTAACACTTTCTCTACATCTTACTTCATATTTTTCTCTCATGCTTTAGTTGACGTTATTGACTTCCTTATTGCTTTCCTTATTGCCTCGTTACATCCTTAATTGTTGAATTAGTTTTACTTGAAGTTGTTATTTCGTAAATTATCCTCTTGTTGAGTTATTGATATTGAAATTGTGAAAGCCGTTATCACATTGAGGTGAAGTTGTCAATTGTGGAGATATCTTCCTTGTTGAGAAATTCACATTCATTATTGTTATTGACATTCTTGTATATATTGTGGTTGAGCCATGTGCTATTATTGTGAAAATAATGATATTATTTCTTTTTGGCAAGTTGTGTCATATGGGCACTTGTGGGGCGAGTTGTTAGTGTGTTGTGATATTGATGCGCATGCGGCGTTATAAGGATAAGGGTTTGATATGCATGCGGCGACATAAGATGGGATTTATGTGCGCGTTGCTAGTAAGGGAATTACTTGAAGCCACGCGACGTCATAAGGTGGGATAAAGTGCGTGTAGCTATTTTGGAAAAAAACTATTTTCAAAACTATCTAACTGTAAGGCTCACGTGGCGGTATAAAGAAAGATTGTGATTGTAATGGTGAAATGAGATTAGGAGGCAGTACCTAGATTGTGATTCTTGTTGTTATCTCTCATTTTCCTCACTTGTATTAGTCCACATTGTTTTCTTGATGTTTTTATTATCCGTTCCTTTGTTGTTGCCTTTATTGCTTAAAATTAGGTTGTAGCTTACCTTGTTGTATTGATTTATTGTCACTATTTCCCCATTTTCATTATTAGACTAGACTACACTAGTTTAGTTTCTTTTTCTTATCCTAGTAGGTGTCACGACCCGGCCTCGTCATTACTCTACCGAGGTTAGGCTTGATACTTACCGGGTATTGTTGTGGTGTACTCATACTACTTTTTTGCACATTTTAGTGCAGGTCCAGGTACCTTGACCCAGGCTAGGCACCAGTGAGTAGAGCATTTAGTTCGGAGACTTCAAGGTATACCTACCCGGCGTTTGCAGGCCTCGGAGTCGCCCTCTGTCCTTGTTTTTCTACTGCTTACAATTTATTTTGATAGTGATGTATTAGGAATTTTATAGTATATTCATGTAGAGCTTGTGACTCAGTCTCACGAGATTTTGGGAGTTATTATCAGTGGTATTGTTGAGTTATATCATGATAGCTAGATGGTTTAAATTTGAATTTATATTATTATTTCCGTTATTTCTCCATGCATGTCAGGCTTACCTGGTCTTATAGACAAGGTGCCATTATGACATCCTCCGGTGGGGTGTTGGGGTTGTGATAAGTTGGTATTATAGCTCTAGGTTCATAGGTATTACGAGTCATAAGCAGGTTTTATAAAGTATTACAAATCGGTATGGAGATGTTTATACTTATCTTCGAGAGGCTACAGAACTGTTACGGAACTTCAATTAATTGATTCCTTGTCGTGCAAATTTGTTGACATCGAAATTATGAATTTTTGTCTTTCTATTCTCTCACAGATGGTGAGGACACGTACTGCTGGATCCGAATGATCAGACACCCGCGCCCCCTACTAGAACTGCGAGAGGCCGAGGATAGGGCTGAGGAGGGGCACGTGGTGCAACCAAAGCACCTGCCCAAGCAGCGATTGAGGAGCCACCAGTAGTGCCAGTTGAGGGATAGGCACCCGAAGCGCCTGTTGTCACCCCTGCACTTCAGAAGACCCTAGCATAGTTCTTGAGCATGGTCGCTACTCTAGCTCAGGTGCGGTTGATCCCACTTGATCCAATTACATCTCAGGCTAGGGGAGGAGCTCAAACTTCTACGGCCCGTACTCTAGAGCAGAGGGTCCATGTTGATTAGGTACTAGAGGTTGTGCCAGCACAACCTGTTGTTCCGGTTCAGTAGGGTAGTGGATCTGAGGGGGAGCATCTTAGACTTGAGAGGTTCAAGAAATATCATCCTCCTACTTTCAGCGACCTAGCTAAAAAGGATGCACAGAGTTTTCTAAAGAAGTTCCACCGTATTCTCCGCACCATGGGTTTTATGGAGATGAGCGAAGTTGCTTTTACTATATTCTAGCTTCCAGGAGCAGTGTATCAGCAGTGAGGGGTTTACAGGGAGGGAAGCCCAACCGAAGCAATTTCACTCATATGGACTCAATTGATAGAGATGTTCTTGTGAGAGTTTGTTTCCCATAACCTTTCTGATGCATGGCGCATGCAGTTTAAGCAACTGCTCCAGGGTACTATGACATCGTCATAGTATGCTGTCAGATTCAGTGAGTTGTCTAGACATGCACTTACTTTGGTTTCTATAGTCAGAGAGCGAGTCCGCCGATTCATCAACAAGCTCAACTATGGTATTAGATTCAGCATGGCTCGAGAGTTAGAGACAGATACCCCATATCAGTAGGTGGTAGAGATCGCACAGAGGTTGGAGGGTATGCAGAGCTGTGAGGGAGAGAGGACAGGGATGCCAAAAGGCCTCGAGGTATTGGACGATTTTATGGTGGCCATACTGCTGTTACATCCCATCATGGTAGAGGCTATGTGAGCCGTCTAGTTCATTCAGCACTTTCAGGTTCTAGTGGTGCTCCGGATACTCTGAGGTCTCAGGTTTCACACTTTGCTCAACCATTTTCTAGTGCATCACCTGCACGGGGTGCCTTCAGCGGTTAGTCTAGCCGACCAAGCCTGAGCCAATTTTAGCAACCAAATCCACCGAGAGCTTGCTTTGGGTGCGATGATACCCGTCATATAGTGAGGACTGCCCCAGACTTTGGAGGGGTGCACCTCTATAGGCTACTCAGGCTCCACGGATTCCACCTGGTCCACAAACTTCACAGGCCATGGTTGCTGCTCCAGCTGTCGCTCCACCTGCACAACTAGCCAAGGGTGGGGGTCAGGCGAGTAGAGGTCGCCCTAGAGGGTTAGGCCAGGCCAGATTCTATGATTTTTCAGGCAGGACGGAGGCGGTCGCATGAGACGCAATTACCACAGGTATTGTTCGTGTTTTCCATAGAGATGTATCAGTTTTATTTGATTTAGGCTCCACTTACTCGTATGTGTCATCTTACTTTGCTCCATATTTGGATATATCTCGTGAATCATTGAGTTCTCCTTTATATGTGTCCATGCCTATGGGAGATTCTATTATTGTGGACCGTGTGTATCAATCGTGCTTAGTTGTTATTGGTGGTTTTGAGACTAGAGTTGATTTATTATTACTCAGTATGATAGACTTTGATGTTATCTTGGGAATGGATTGGTTGTCACCTTATCATGTTATTCTGGATTTCCACGCTAAGACTGTGACACTGGCTATGCCAAGTTATCCCCTACTAAAGTGGAGTATATTGCATTATGTTCTTATGTCCTTCCTTAAGGCACAATGGATGGTTGAGAAGGGGTGTGATACATATCTAGCTTTTTTGAGAGATGTTAGCTTTAATACTCCTACCGTTGATTCAGTTCCGGTAGTGAGAGACTTCCCAGATGTATTTCCAATAGATCTTCCGAGCATGTCGCTCGATAGGGAAATCGATTTTGGTATTGACTTGTTGCTAGGCACTCAACCTATTTCAATTCTGCCATATTGTATAGCCCTAACGGAGTTGACGGAGTTAAAGGATCACTTGCAAGAGTTGCTTGATAAGGGTTTCATTCGGCCTAGTGTGTCGCCTGTGGTGCTCCAGCTTTGTTTTTGAAGAAGAAGGATGGTTCTATGCGCATGTGTATTGATTATCGTCAATTGAACAAGGTTACAGTAAAGAACATGTAATTACCGTGCATTGATGACTTATTCGACCAGCTTCAGGGTGCTACGGTGTTCTCAAAGATAGATTTGAGGTCAGGGTATCATCAGCAGAAGATTCGGGATCCGGATATCCCGAAGACTGCCTTCAGGACTTGGTATGGTCACTATGAGTTCTTTGTGCTCTCTTTTGGGTTGACCAACACCCCAACAACATTTATGCACTTGATGAATAGTGTATTCCATCCATATCTTGATTCATTCGTCATTGTGTTTATTGACGACATCTTGGCGTACTCCGCAATCGGAAAGATCACGAGCAACATTTGAGGATTGTGCTCCAGACCTTGAGAGAAAAGAAGTTGTATGAAAAATTCTCAAAGTGTGAATTCTTTCTTGATTCAGTGGCATTTTTGGGCTATGTGGTGTCGAGTGAGGGGATCAAGGTAGATCCAAAGAAGATTTAGGCAGTTAAGAGTTGGCATACACCGCCTTCAGCTACTGAGATTCTGAGTTTTCTTGGTTTGGCCGGGGTATTTCACTGTTTATTAAAGGGTTTCTCATACATTGCTGCACCTATGACGACATTGACCCAGAATGGTGCTCTTTTCAGATGGTCCGAGGAGTGTGAGGCGAGCTTTCAAAAGCTCAAGACTGCTTTGACTACAACCCTAGTGTTGGTGTTGCCTACGGGTTTGGGGTCTTACATTGTGTATTGTTGTCATGACCCAAAATCCAGCTAGTCTTGATGTCACCTAACCCAACCCGCTAGGTAAGCCAATTAACAACTATCCGATTCCAATGAGATTTATTAATATAAGATGTGATAATACATCGCTTTTATACAAAAATATCCCAAGGACTGGTAGTACAAGTCACGAGCTTCTAAGATTAGAGTTTACAAAGCTGGTATAAAGAAAATACATCATCTGTTCGAAATGCACATAAACAAATTTTTATAAATCTAAGGCTACCATGAACAAGAGACAACTACAATCGGAACGCATGTGCGTCTTCAAATCCATCTCCCATCATTCACAACAACATCAACATCCAATATCTGCACGCAAGGTGCAGAAGTGTAGTATGAGTACAACCGACCTCATGTACTCAATAAGTAACAAGCCTAACCTTGTTGAAAGTAGTGACGATCTAGAAGACAAGTCGAGGGTCCAACAAAAATAGCCAACAACAGTTCATAACAACATAATGGAAGTAATAATAGAAGTAGCTCAGAGATAAAATGCTCAGCTCGTTCACAGTTCCAGAAAAATAGGCTTGCGTTTCAAGTATATTAGTAAAAACCCAAATCTTTTACCAAATCACCAAAATATGAGTACGTTTTGTAAAACTAATGTTTTTCCTAAAAACTTTTCAACAATAGATAAAATGTTTCAATTGGCATGGAAATGCATCTCTATGCCTACATGTCAATAAGTATGTAAAGTCATGAATGATGCAATATCGTACAACATGAGAAAAATACATCTCTATGCCTATATGTCAAGTGTGCATGTCAATGCGATGCAACTCAGTGATATAACCATATGCATACTCTCAGAGTATCAATTCACTCAGTCCTACCAGTCACTCAATCCTCCCAAACACTCGACACTCGCACTCGGCACTCGCATTCAGTAGGTAGCTGCGCTCACTGGGGGTGTGTACAAGACTCTGGAGGGGCTCCTTCAGCCCAAGCGCTATAACAAGCCAATCATGGCATAAATCAATAAAACATGCTGTGGCGTGTAGTCCGATTCCATAAATATCCTCACCATCAGGCCCTCAGCCTCACTCAGTCATCAATCTCTCGAGGTCACAATGTCATGAAAATCAGCCCCAAAATGATGATGTGATGTATCAATAAATGGTTACAAAGACTGATATATTATATGCAAATGAATGCGTATGACTGAGCATGTAATTACAATGCAAGCAAATAATTCAACATCATCAATGACCTTGGTGGGTACCAACAAAATAAGCATGTGGCCTAGACATGGTTTCTAGCATGAATCACAGCTCAAAAGCTCTAGTACGTAGAGATTTCATGGTTCCAGATAAGATCAGGTAACTACACAGTACCACAAAAATAACAGAGTCACATTTCACACGGTGCACGCCCACACGCCCATCACCTAGTATGTGCGTTACCTCAACACCAAACATATAACACGTATAATTAGGGTTCATACCCTCAGCTCCAAGTTTAGAAGTGTTACTTACCTCGAACAACCCAAATCCAATACCGAGCAGGCCAAGCGATGCTTCGAAAATGCCATCCCGCGCGTACCGACCTCCGAACGACTTGAAACTAGCTAAAAGCAACTCAAATACATCAATTAATGCGTAAGGAAATAATTTCAAATGATAAAGGTCTAATCTTCAATCAAAAGCCCAAAATCGACCCAAAACCCTAACCCGTACCCGCGCCTCAGAACTTGATGAAACTCACAAAATCCGACAACCCATTCAATTACGAGTCCTACCATACTTGTTTCACTCAAATTCGACTCTAAATTGACGTTCAAAACTCAAAAATTGGCTATGCGAAGTTTTAGACAAAAAAACCCCAATTTCTCTATAAAACTCATCAACCAATTGCCAAAAATGAAGATGGATTCATGAAATAAAATCAAAACCAAAAATTTCTTCAAAGTCGCCTCAATCTGAGTCCCACATCTCAAAATATGATAAAAGAACCAAAACTGATTTAATACTGTTCTGCCCAGACATTTACCTATCTACGATAAAGAGCCGCTTCTGCAGCGTCGCTTCTATGATCCCCTCGCACATGCGGAACCATATTTCATTTTTGCGACATTGCAGGTGCGAGCCACCATCCGCACATGCGCAAGACCTTGCTACTGTGCTCAGTCCCTTCGCACATGCGCATCCGCACATGCGCCCAAATCTCCGCTTATAAGATCCTCCTTATCCAGCTCTTACCTCACTTCTGCAACTCTTTTGTTGCTTCTGCAACCATCGCACCTGCGCAAGTTCAACCGCAGGTGTGTAACACCGATACCAGCAACCACTAGCAACAAAACACAAATTGAGAAATGGTCTGAACCTCGCCCGAAACTCATCCGAGACCCCGTCCGAATATACTAACAAGTCCCATAACATAACACTGACCTACTCGAGGCCTCAAATCACACATAACAACATCTCAACAGTGAATTGTACCTCAAATCAAGCTTAAATGAACTTTCAACTTCCAAAACTCGCACCGGAACATATCAAATCAACGCAGAATGAACTCAAGTTTTGTGCATAAGTCCCAAATGACATAACGAAGCTATTCCAAATTCTCGAAACCACAATCAAAATCCGATACCATCTAAGTCAACTTCCGATCACACTTATGAACTTTTCAATTATTCAAATTTCCAACTTTCGCCACTTATCGTCGTATCCTTCTAGAAATATCCAAATGTAAATCTGGGAATATGCCCAAGTCCAAAATCACCGTCCGGATCTAACAGAACCATCAAAACTATATTCCGGGGTAAAATTCACAAAAATCATACTTGATCAACTCTTCCAACTTAAAGCTTAAATCATAAAATTCATTCTTCCAAATCGATTCCGAGTAATCTAAAAACCAAAATCGACGATTTACATAAGTGAAAATGCTCAAAATGACCAGTTGGGTTGTTATAATTGTGATGTGTCATGTGTTATCCTTGGTGCAGTTTTGATACAAGACAATATGGTGATTACCCACGCGTCTCGGCAACTGAAGGTTCATGAGAAGAATTATCCGGTGCACGACTTCAATTTGGAAGCTATTGTTCATACATTAAATATTTGGAGGTATTATCTGTACGGTGTCCCATGTGAGGTCTATATTGACCAATGGAGTCTACACCATCTATTCAAATAGGAAGATTTTAATTTGCAGCAACGGAGGTGGTTAGAGTTGCTTAAAGACTATGATATCACTATTTTATATCATCCCTAGAAGGATAATATGGTGGCCGATTCCTTAAGTCGAAAGGCGGAGAGCATGGGAAGTTTAGAATATCTACATGCAACAAAGAGGCCACTATCCCTGGATGTTCATGCCTTGGCTAATCGATTTATTAATTGGATGTTTCGGAGCCCAGCTGGGTTCTTTCTTGCGTGGTTTCTTAGTAATATTTATATGATTACATTAGAGAGCATCAGTATGACGACCCCCATTTGCTTGTCCTTAAGGACACCGTACAACACGGCGATACGAAAGAGGTTTCCATTGGAGATGACGGTGTGTTACGGATGCAGGACACTTTATGTGTGCCCAATGTAGATGGGTTGCAGGAGTTGATCCTTCAAAAGGCCCACAGTTCGCGATACTCTATTCACCCAGGTGCCGTTAAGAAGTATCAAAATTTGAGACAACACTATTGATGGTAGGCTATAATTGCATGTTTTCGTCGTTTATCGCACTCTAATTTACTGCACTTTAATTGAGTTGGAGCTTTAATCGCTAGTGTTTTGCACCAATTACGTGTTTTAATCCTTGTAGGAGTGATTCCAAGATATGTAAATGCTATGAATTTAAATCAAGCCATTCTGGAGCTTTGAAGTCTGAGTAAAAGCCCAAGGATTAAGTTGGATTCGAGTTCGAGGATCAACGGACACTAGTGCATTTAAAGAGAAATGTAAAATAGAGCAGTACGTCACCCAGGTGTGCGAGAGAACACTGGGCGCGCATTTGAGGCAGTGTACCATCCAAAGTGCATGGCTAATGCACGAGAACATCTCCAGGTGCACGGCTGCGCACATCCTATTCTGGGAAGAATCCTATTTCGTGAAGGAGAAGGTGTGTTTGTTTGGGCCCGACCCTACTTGGTATATATACATGGAAAAATGGTATTTTGTGGACTTTTTGACATACTTTAGACATAAGGAGGCTAAGGAGAAGTGGGAGAATCAAGAGCACTAGGATCTCACCATTCAATCCTCACTCAAGACAAGAGTTTGGATCGTTTATGTTTTCCTTTAACTTAAACTTATTTGTGATGAATTCCTCCATATCTATGGAGTAATTCTTCCTTAGGGATTGATGGATTTGGTGTTTTGATAATTGTTTGTGGATATTAACTCTAGTTTTATGCATTGAATCATTTTGGGTGTTTTAATTGTTGCGTATATATTCACATATTTATGTAATCAAAATAGGCATAACTTGTGATGTTTTGCATTATCTTGTTGGTTAAATTCATTGATTCTTCTTATAGTCGAAAGAGTCTAGTTGAATTATTGTTTAGATCTACTTAGGAGGAAAATCGAAAGAGGTTATCCTAAGACTAATCCAATACGAATTCTTGCATATCTTCACTGAGCTTAACTTAGTTTATATTGTGAGGTTGAGACTTAGCCGAGAAAGAAGTTTCTACTGAAAATTTGAACTAATAATATAGTGAATTTGAGAGACTCATTTGAACATTATAAGTGAATTAACTAGAGTTAAATCCCAGACAAGTATCCTACACCTATCCAGTCAATCCCTATTTTCTCCGATTGATATATTCTTTGCTTACTCTTGTTGCAAATGTCATTAGCCAATATTTTAGATTTTTATTTAAAAAATAGTTTAATAACAATAACATCAATTTTTGATCATCTTGGATAGCAATCAAGCTATAAACTACGAAAACACTATTTAAATCAAATCTATGTGGATACGATATTTTCTATATTATATTCGGCTAACGAGCCTAAGTTTATACGCCAATTTTACGCGCGTCAACTATTAGTGAAGGAGGTTGAATAAAGATATAATGGAGTACATCGCTCGATGCCTAAATTGTCAGCAGGTGAAGTATGAGCATCAGAGGCCATGCGTGTTGCTTTAGAGACTTGAGATTCCTAAGTAGAAATGGGAGCATGTTACTATGGACTTCGTTGTTGGGCTCCCACATACTTTGAAGAAATTTGACATTGTATGGGTGATTGTAGATAGGTTGACCAAGTCGGCTCATTTCATTTCGGTGGTGACTACCTATTCTTCAGAGCAGCTGGGTCAGATCTATATCTGCGAGATTGTTAAACTTCATGGCGTGCCAGTATCCATCATCTCTGACCGAGGAATGCTATTTACATTGCACTTCTGGAGAGTTGTACAACACGAGTTAGGCACACAGGTTGAGTTGAGTACAACACTTCACCCACAGACGGACGAACAGTCCGAGCGCACCATTCAAATTTTAGAGGTTATGCTTCATACCCGTGTTATGTATTTTGGGGACTCTTGGGATTAGTTTTTGTCACTTGTAGGCCTATAACAATAGCTACCTATCGAGTATTCAGATGGCTCCTCATGAGTCCCTATATGGGAGACTGTGTCGTTCTCTAGTTGGATGGTTTGAGACCAGTGCAGCTAGATTGTTGGGCACAAATTTGGTTCGAGATGCCTTGGAGAAAGTCAAGTTGATCCAGGATCGGCTTTGTGCGACACAGTCTAGGCAGAAGAGTTATTCTGATTGGAAGGTTCGTGATGTAGCATTTATGTTTTTTCTTCGGGTTTCACCCATGAAGGGTGTGATGAGCTTGGGAAGAAGGGAATGTTTAGCCCTAGGTATATCGGTCCTTTTGAGATCCTTGAGAGAGTTGGTGAGGTGGCCTACAAGCTTGCATTGCCACCCAGCTTATCTGGAGTTCATATGATGTTCTAAGTTTCTATGATCCGGAAGTATTATAGTGATCCCTACCATATATTAAACTTCAGCTCAGTCCAATTGGACAAGGATTTGACTTATATTGAGGAGTCAGTGGCTATCTTGGACAGACAAGTCCAGAAGTTTAGATCAAAGAACATCGCTTCAGTGAAGGTTCAATAGAGGGGTCATCCGGTCGAGGAGGCGACCCGGGAGACCGATCACGACATGCGTGGTCGTTATCCTCACCTTTGTATCTCCTCAGGTATGTTTTATACACGTTCGAGGACGAATGTTTGTTTTAAGAGGGGGAGAATGTAACGACCTGACCGAACGTTTTGTGTATTTGCTCCGCGTTTTCCTTTTTGATGCTTCACAAATTTATGTTTATGATTTTATGACGTAGGGGGTTGATTGGTTTCGTTCCGGGAAGATAAGGGGTTGAATTGGACCCTTTGATTCTTGGCTTAGAAGCCTAAGTTGTTTATGTTGACCAATTGTTGACTTTTTTGAAAACAACCTCATAACAGTATTTTGATGGCTCTGATATCTTTGTATTATGATTTGGGCTTAAGCGTATGCCCGAAATCGAATTCCAAAGTTTGTAGATTGATTTGTGTTGTTTTATCGAAAATTGGCAATTCAAGGATTAGAAGTTTGACCGTAGGTTGGCTTTTGTTCATCGAGTTTGGAATTTAATTTTGGGATGTGTAATAGGTCCGTTATACCATTTAGAACTTGTTTGCAAAATTTGGTATCATTTGGAGTTGATTTGAAAGTATTCAGACGCTTAATTGCAATTCTAGAAGTTTTTGAACGATACTTCGAAATTCATGCGTTTTAGTGTCCGATTCGTAGTTTTAGATGTTATTTTGTATTTTGATCGCGGTTGCGAGTTCATATGATATTTTTAAACTTGTGTGAATGTTTGATTTGGAGCCCCGAGGGTTCATATGAGTTTCAGATACTTTTCAGAATACTTTGGACTGAAAACAAAATCTGGTGTGCTGGTGCCTTTAGTATTGCATTTGGGAACACCAGGGTCGCAATGAGAGATGTGCGCTTCAAAAGATTTATCAAGAAAAATGATGAATGTCTTATCTCCATGTATAGGCTGCTTCAGTGGTGATACACACGTGACTCTTAACATCGTCGAACGAACCCTTAATTAATTTGTAATGAGTGTGAATATCATGAATTCCATGAAGTGCAATGAAACTGAAATTACTCAACTGAATTAAGTTAGATGTCTAACAACTTAGTTATGTGAGTCTAACATAGCTAAACTGTGACCATAACTCATTTGACTAAGTCATAAGCCTCTTGGACTTTAACTGAATACATAGTCTATGAGACAGTCCCCCAAAATAATATGTCAAAGAAAATATAATATGAGCTGAAGGAAGTCTGACTACCACTAAGAAGGGTCAATGGAGTTCACTAAGTGAATTTACAAAAAATTTCCAGTTTACGTGTCTTGCCACCTATAATTTCAGCACATGCCATCGAAAGGTAGGCATGCCCTAACTACCAAAGACACAATACTAAGTCTTAATAGACTACCTCTGTAATGACCCGACCGGTCATTTTAAGTATTATAGTCCCACTTTCCCATTTATCAATTCTTCTATGTTTAATTATGGGTATGTGACTTGCCGAGGTAGTTGGTTCGGTTCTGGGGATGTTTCAGAGTGAAATGGACACTTAGTCCCAAGGTTGAAGGCTTAAGTTGAAAGAGTTAACCGGAGTTTGACTTTTGTGTAGACGAATCCGGAATGAATTTTTGATGGTTCCGATAGCTTCGTATGTGTTTTTGGACTTAGACGTATGTCCGGATGTTGATTTGGAGGTCCGTAGGTTGTTTTGGCTTGAAATGGCAAAAGTTGAAAAGTTGAAAGTTTGGAAGGTCGGGAAGACCGAGAGTTGACTTTGTTGATAACGGGTTTGGATTTTGGTTTCAGGAGTTGGAATAGGTCCGTTGTGTCATTTATGACTTGTGTGCAAAATTTGAGGTCAATAAGAGTTGGTTTGATAGGTTTCGACATTAGTTTTAGAAATTGGAAGTTCATAAGTTCATTAGGCTTGAATTAGGGGTGTGTCGCGACCCAAATTTCCCTCCGTAGGACGTCGTGATGCCACCTAGTCTCTAAGACTTGGTAAGCCTATCAAGCGGAATAATTGAAATAATAATAGATATAAGTCTTAACTCAACAGTTGTATAAAAACAATGTTATAACTCAACATATAAAAATCCCGAGACCCGACGTAATACAACTCACAAGCTCTAAGTATGAATACCAAATAATACTATACATCATGTCTGTATATAAAGGATAATGAAATAAGAGATCTAAAGAGAGGGGGACTCCGAGGCCTGCGGACGCCGACATGTATACCTTGAAGTCTCCGCAATAGAATCCCAACTATTGTCAGGGCTAGTAAGAAGTACCTAGATCTGCACAAAAGATGTGCAGAAGAGTAGCATAAGTACACCACAATGGCACCCAGTAAGTGCCAAGCCTAACCTCGGTAGAATAGTGATGAGATCAAGTCAGGGCCCTACTGAAAATAATAAAAGATTGAACAAATGTAGGCAGTATAATAAAGATAGTAATGAAATTGAAACAACGAATAGTATAACAAGATTAGCTTCACAGAACTAAGAAAATAGTGCAACACGAAAAAAGACAATTAGCAGTATGCTAAGGAAACAACGATCAAAGACAAGTACAAGAGAATGAGAAAATGTCAACAAGAGTCACTACCGAGGTACCGCCCCGTACTCTCAAATCATATGAATAAATCATAATCTTTCCTTACATCACCGCGGGAGCCTTTTAATTTAGTTTTGGAAATCATTTCCCCCAAAATAGCATCCCACATTTTAGCCCACCTTATCACATTGCATGCTTCTAGTAGTTCCCTTACTAGCTATGCGTATCAAGCCGCCTTATCTCACCGCATACGTTTCAATACCCAGACCTTATACCACTCCATACGTATCAATATCACAACGTATCACAAATCGCACCTCAACTGCCCAATATCACAACTTGCCAGAAAAAGAACAATAACAAAATTTCACTATAAGGTGCCCACGACACAACCATAATGTACACAAAGTCTCAATAACAACAACCAGAGGGTAACTCAATAAAATGATATTTCATAACTTAACACTTTGCCTCAATAGGAATCACGGCCTTTGCAACTCAATACCAAATTCAACAACAAGATATTCTAAGAAATATCAATTTCAAGTAAGAATTCAACAGTTAAATAATGATACGAATAAGAAAACAAAGATTTCAACTAAAATTGTAGAGCAATTAGCAAATAGGAGATAAGACAAGTAGGAATGTGAAATAAGACTAAACATGCTGACTTTATCATGTTAAGATAACTCAATTAATTAAAGCATGAAAGGAATCTACATAGCTAAAAGCCAACAATTTCCACATTTAGCCTGTGTACACACTCGTTCCATTGCGTACACGGCTCTTACCATCACAATTATCACAAGAAACACAATTCCTAAGGGGAAATTTCTCCACACAAAGTTGGGCAAGCCACTTAACTCAAACCACGCTAAATAAATCCCCTAGAAGGCCTTTCCCTCGATTATCCAACTCCGAACGGCTTGAATCTAGCCAAAATAATTTCATTCTATAAATATAAATATAGGAAACTAATTTAAACAATGAAAATTATGATCACTACGAAGAATTAAAAAGTCAACCCATAAGACAAACCCGGGTCCGCGTCTCGGAACCTGACAAAAATTATAAAATACGAACACCCATTCGATATTGAGTCCAACCATACAGAAATTACCTAAATCTGACCTCGATTCACCTTTCAAAACTCAAAAATTTAGTTTAAGAAGTTTACCACTTTCCCCAAATTTTCCAACTCCAATCCCTAATTACATGATAAAAACAATGATATATTCGTGAAATTTAACCAAAATCGAGTTAGGAATTCTTATCCCAATGATCTCTCTGGAAATTCCTCGAAATTTTGCCTCAAACCGAGCTCACTAAGTCCAAAATGTGAAATATGGAATAAACCCTCGATTTTGAAACTTAAGTCTGCTGCCCAGTGATTTACATATCGCAATCGCGGAATTCCCTTCGTGATCGCAAAGAACAAAGATTTCACCAGACCAAATCCTTATGCGCGAATGCAGAAGACTGGTCATGAACGCGGTTAGAAACTTTCCGAAGCTACGTGATTGCGTGCACCCATTTGCGACCGCATAGAGCAATGCATCCACCTTCCAGGCCTCCCCTTCCTTATTGCGAACGCGGTACCACTCATGCGTTCGTGATTCACCGACCTTCCAAGCTTCGCGATCGGATAAGCCATCGCGCGATTTCATAGACATATCCATGCCTGCCAGTCTCAGAGCTGCGTGATTGCGGCCCCTCATTCGCGATCGCATAAGAGAAAACCAGACTAAGAAAATCAACAATCTCACAAAACCAAAAATTGAGCCGAACTTGATCCGAATCACCCCCAGGGCTCCCGTGAACTCAACCAAGCATACCAACAAGTCCTAAAACATCATATGTATACGCTCGAAGCATCAAATCACATCAAACAACAAAACTTCTATGGATCGCAACCCAAATTCAAGCCTGTGAATTATGAACTTCCATAGTCCGAAACCATTGCCGAATCATACCAAAACAACTCCGATTGACTCCAAATTTTACACACAAGTCATAAATGAAATTACAGGTCTATTCTAACTTCCGGAATCGGGATTCGACTCTGATGTCAATAATGTCAACTCCCGATCAAACTTTCCAAACTCTTCCAACTTTCTAATTTTTGCCAATTCATGCCGAAACTACCTACTGACCTCCAATTCAACATCCAGACACGCTCCTAAGACCAAGATCACCATATGGAGCTCTTGGAACCGTCAAAACTCTATCTTGAAGTCACCTTCACACAAGCCAAACTAAAGTCACCTTTTACAACTTAAACCTCCCACTTAGGTACTATGTGTCCCATTTCACTCCCAAGCACCCAAAACGAAAACCAAACACCCCAAAAAGTTACATAACCATAATATAACAAAGAGGAAGCATAAATTAGGCGATCAGGGCTAAAATACTCGAAACAACGGGCCAGGTCGTTACATCCTCCCCTCTTAAAACAAACGTTCGTCCTCGAACGAGTATAGAGACATACCTGAAGTGGTGAAAAGACGAGGATAACGGCTACACATATCATTCTCGGTCTCCCAAGTCGCCTCCTCAACTGGATGAACCCTCAAATGAACCTTCACTGAGGCAATGATCTTCGACCTTAACTTTCAAACCTGTCTGTCCAAAATGGCCACCGGCTCCTCAAAATCAGATAAATCCTTGTCCAACTGGATTGAGCTGAAATCCAACACATGAGAGGATCATCGTGATACTTCCGGACCCTAGAAACATGGAATACTGTATGAAGTGCAGCTAGACTGGGTGTTAGTGCTAGCATGTAAGCCACCTCTCCAATCCTCTTAAGTATCTCAAATGGTCCGATATACCTAGGGCTCAACTTTTCCTTCTTCACGAACCTCATAACACGCTTCATGGGTAAAACCCTGAGCAAGACCCGCTCCCTGTCACGATCCAAACCGATGTGCCATGACGGGCACCCGACACCTTACTCAACCGAGTACCAACGTAACGTATCTTTCGTATCATACTATCATAGGTAAATGAGCCGGAAAGGCTGTCATGAGATAAGTAAAATTAACATGAGAGAATACTCGACATAGAATGGCCCAATCTGATATAGAAATTTACATATGTGACATACAGGCCTATAAGGCCAACATGATCATTTGTAAACTCAAGAAACATGCCGACAAGGCCATACAAGTATCCATATACATGATATCTGTCTACAAGACTCTAAGATTACATAAGTATTATATAGGCCGGGACTGGGCCCCACCATACCAATCAATACATGTCCTAATTATACTGGCCAAATAAGCAACTCCAGAGCAAATGAAGCGCACCAACACCTTCCGCTACGTTGATAGTCTACTTGGATGACTCTCAACCTGTCTATCGGGACCTGCGGGTATGAAATTCAGTGTCCCCATGCAAAAGGAACGTCAATACAAATAATGTACCGAGTATGTATGGAATGAAAATCAGTAAACATTAGACATGAGAGAAACATGGAGTAAAAGACTCAACATGTAAGTCTGAATATATTTATGAATCATTAATATTTATAATTCCATGCATATGCGTATAAATGTCATACCATGCATAGATATAAGCGTACATAACATCATTAAGCCTCTGAGGGCATCCCATCATATCATCTCGTCTACTGTGGGCAAAATCATCAACGTATACCAGTTGATCAGGTGGTGGTGCGTATATAATGTTGTAACCTTTTTTTCATATCCCATATACATATAATATACATATATACGCGTATATAACACTATCTGGTCATGGGCTAATGTAAATGAATGCAATGCATGAGAAGTATGTCAATAAAATCTCTCGGAATGTCATAAGACCATTATGCCTTTGATTAGTATCATGAAATAAACTTTATCAACTTATGTATTTTCGGAGACACATGAAAAGATGATAGAATAATAGGACATATGGGGAATCAATAATATAGGCGCCTCTAGCATTTCTATGAATAGAGTCATTTATGAAAGTTGTGAATTTGCTCGTTTCGTTTGTATCGTATAGATCATGCCAAAAGAAAAGAAGGGATAGACTTAATATACTTGAGCCGACTCTCTTGAAAATTCCTCTAACACACGTCAATTGCGGAAAATCATATAACAACATATCGAAGTAGGGAAAAATCCGTATGATATTCTTGAGAAGGATTGTACCGTGTTCTCCTAGAATTGCAACGACGATGTTAAAAGAGTAGAATAGACTTCTTGTTGCTTGTCTTGGAAGTTCCTTTGTGAATCATTCCCATATATGTGAGTAGTTTCAAGAGAAAAAGTGACAAACCAAAAGATAAAACTATACTTAGTTTTCTAAGTCTTTCCATGCTATTTGAAAAATGTTCAAAAAAATGGATACTCTTCCATGCATGAACCCCACTAATAACTTTAATGATTAGCAAGCCTTCTTATCCTAAAGTGTGACACCACCGTAGCATTCATATTAGTCATACATTACTTTAGTTGTCATGATCCCATGTGGACAAGACACATCTTACACTTATCCACATAAATTAATAATTAACCAATTATCTCACATTACTTAAAAAACTACTCACTTTTAGCACACTTCATACACCTTACTATCATGGTCATGTGGTACCTTGTATGACACTAGTCCACAAAAACCAGGTATTATAGCTTGGACCGTATTTTTCCCAACTTGAAAATCTTCAACGAAACTCATTTTCTTTGATTCGTTTACCCTTTAACCTTCACATCACTTACTTATTGTCTGTTATAAATGGCATAAATGCTTTTAACCTAAAAAACAATCTGATTCCTGAGCTTGCTTAGATTAACTTATGACGAAACTTTAACGTACAAAAATGCGGGATGTAACATCTCATTTTCGAGCTTATATCAATTTACTTATGGCGTAGTTCCATGTATGAAAACATGGGGTGTAACACTCCCCAACCATGAATGCAATATCATAAACCTTCCGATCCGCATAACTCTTCTGTCTGGATTGGGCTGTACGAAGTCGATCTTGAATCTAATTAAACCTTTTCCAAAGCATCCTGAACCAAGTCTGTACCCAGTAGCCCAGACTCACCCTGTTCAAACCAATCCACTGGAGATTGACACTGTCTCCCATAAAAAGCCTCATACGGAGCCATCTGAATGCTCTACTGGTGGCTTTTGTTGTAGGAAAACTCTACAAGCGAAAAGAACTGATCCCAAGAACCCCTAAACTCCATCACACACGCACGAAGCCTATCCTCCAGTATCTGAATAGTGCACTCAGACTGTATATCTGTCTGAGGGTGAAATGGTATACTCAACTCTACCAGTGTGCATAACTCTTGCTGTACGACCCTCCAGAACTGCGATGTAAACTGCGTACACCGGTCAGAGATGATAGATACCGGCACGCCATGAAACCTGACAATCTCGCGAATATAAAACTGAGCCAGCTCCTCTGAATAATAAGTAATCACCAACCGACTTGGTCAACCTATCCACAATCACCCATGATGCATCGAACTTCCTGCAAGTAAGTGGGAGCCTAACAACAAAATCCATAGTGATCCGCTCCCATTTCCACTCTGGAATCTCTAGCCTTTGAAGAAATCCACCTAACTGGTGATGCTTATACTTCACCCGTTGACAGTTTAAGCACAGAGCGACATATCCCACTATGTACTTCATTATCCGCCTCCATCAATATTGTTGCCTCAAGTCCTGATACATCTTGGAGGCACCCGGATAAATGGAGTACCACGAACTGTGAGCCTCCTGGAGAATCAACTCACGCAAGCCATCTACATTGGGCATACATAGCCTGCCCTGCATCCGTAACACACCATCATCCTCAATAGTGACCTCCTTGGCATCGCCATGCTGAACCGTGTCCTTTAGGACAAACAGATGGAAGTCGTCATACTGACGCTCTCTGATGCGATCATAAAGAGAAGACCAGGAAGCCACACAAGGAAAAACTCGACTGGACTCACAAACATTTAATCTAACAAACTGGTTGGCCAAGGCATGAACATCCAAGGCTAATGGCCTCTCAGCTACCGGTAGATGTGCTAAACTTCCCAAGATCTCCGCTTTGTGACTCAAGGCATCGACCACCACATTGGGCTTACCGGGATGATATAGAATGGTGATATCATAGTCCTTAAGAAACTCTAACCACCTCCGCTGCCGCAATTATTTCCACTAAATCTTCAGGGCATGAACAATAACTGCTAAGTCAAGGTCGTGGACATGATAGTTCTTGTCATGCACCTTCAGCTATCTAGACGCGTAAGCAATATCCCTATCGTCCTGCATCAACACCATGTTGATACCAATACGCGATGCATCACAGTACACAATATAAGATCCCAAACCCGAAGGAAACACCAACGCAGAGGGTGTAGTCAAATCAGTCTTGAGCTTTTGAAAGCTCCCCTCCCACTCCTCGGTTACCTGAATGGAGCACCCTTCTGGGTCAATCTGGTCATAGGTGCAACAATAGATGAGAAACCCTCTACTAATCAACGATAATAACCTGCCAAACCAAGAAAACCCCACACCTTAGTAGCTGAAGACAATCTGGGCCAACTCTACACTGCCTCAATATTCTTCGGATCTACATGGCCCAAAAATACCACCGAATCAATCCAGAAATCACACTTTGAAAATTTTGCATATAACTTTTGCTCATGATCCTCCCGGCTCCGGGAGTACACCATAATGTCGTCAATAAACACAATGATGAATAAGTCAAGATAGGGCTGGAATACAGTGTTCAACAAGTGCATTAATGCTACGAGGGCATTGGTCAGCCCAAAAGACATCACAAGGAACTCGTAATGACCATACCGAGTCCTGAAGGTAGTCTTCGGGATATCTTGCTCCCGAATCTTCAACTGATGATTACATGAATGCAAGTCAATCTTATAGAATATTTTGGCACCCTATAGCTGATCAAATAGGTCATCAATGCGTGGCAATGTATACATGTTCTTCACTGTAACCTTATTCAACTGGCGATAATCAATACACATGCGCATAGAACACTCCTTCTTCTTTACAAACAAGACCGGAGTACCCCAAGGTGATACATTGAACATAATGAAACCCTTATCAAGTAACTCTTGCAACTGCTCCTTTAATTCCTTCAACTATGGTGAGGCCATACAATATGGTGGAATAAAAATGGACTGAGTGCCCGATAACAAATCAATACCAAATCGATATCCCTGTCGGGCGGCATGCTCGGATGATCCGCCGGAATACATCTGGATAATCCCTCACTACCGAAATTGACTCAACGGTAGGAGTATCAACACTAACATCTCTCACATATGCTAGATACACATCACATTCCATATCAACCATCCACTATGCCTTTAGAAATGAGACAACTCTGTTAGGAATATAATCTAAAGTACCTCCCCGCTCTACCCGCGGAAAACCTTACATAGACAATGTCACCATCTTGGCGTGACAATCAAGGATAGCATGATAGGGAGACAAACAGTCTACATCCAAAATAACATCAAAATCTACCATATTGAGCAATAATAAATGGACTCTGGTCTCAAAACCACTAAGAACAACTAAATACAATCGATACACACGGTCAACAACAAGGGAATCTCCCATAGGTGTGGACACATAGACGGGAGAACTCAAAGAATCACGGGATACGCCCAAATTATAGAGCAAAGTAAGATGATACATAGTAATAGGTGGAGTGTGGGTCAAATAAGACTGATGCATTTCTATGACAAACTGGAACACTGCTGTGATAACTGAGTCAGATGCAAATGCCTCTGTCCTAGCAGGACGAGCATAATATTTGTCCTGGCCTCTCCCTATAGGGAGACCTCTACCTGCCCGACATCCACCTCTAGCTGGCTGTGCATGTGGAGTGGCTTGAGGACCAGATAGAATACACGGAACCTGAGTATTCTATGGAGGTGAACCCTTCCTGAGTCTAGGGCAATACCTCACCGTATGATGTGTGTCACCATATTAAAAACAAGCTCTCAGAGGACGTGGTTGCTATTACTGGCTCGGGCCTGATCGGTTGGACTGAATGGTGAAAACACCCCGTGCAAAAGGTGCAATAGACAATAGCGGTGCATAATGGAGAACCTTGGGCCTAGGAGTGGCTGAAATATCGGTGGAAGCTGGAAGTGCTGAATGAACAGGGCGACTCACATAGACCGTACCATGACGAGTTGCAATTGGGGCATTGTCACCACTATATGTGCCCGAATATCGAGGCCTCTTGGCCTCACTCCCTGGCCCACATACCCTCCAATCTCCTAGCGATCACTACCTGCTGGAATGCGATGTCCATCTCCAACTCTTGGGCCACGCTAAATCTGATACCAAAGTTGATCCCCTTGATAAATCGACGGACTCGCTCTCTAATAGTAGCAATCAAGGCTGGTGCATGCCTGGACAAATCAGTGAACCAGACCGCATACTCCGATATAGTCATAGTACCCTGGAGAAACTGCTCAAACTCTGTGCGCCATGAATCTCTAAGACTCTGAGGAACAAACTCCCTTAGGAACATATCTTATAATTGAGCCCAAGTGAGTGAAGCTGCCTCGGTCAGACTACCCAACTCATACATTTTCCACCACTAATAAGCCGCTCCCTTTAGTTGGAATGTATTAAAAGCAACCCCACTAGACTCTACAATACCCTTAGTACAGAGGATACGATGGCACTTCTCAAGAAAACCCTGGGCATCCTCTGACGCCAAACTAAAAAATGTAAGAGGGTGGTACCTATTGTACCTCTCGAGCCTGAGCTTCTCCCCCTTAGAAGTTGCTGCACTAACCTCGGGCGGAACTGGGGCAATCGGCTGCACTGGTATGACCTCTGGGACCTGGTCAACCTGGACATAGTGCTCTAGGGTACATGTGATAGGATTCGATGCTCCTTCCCGGCCTGATATGTGGTAGGAGCAAGTGCGATCAACCTTACATGAGCTAGAGTGCCAAACACGCTAAAAAACTGGGCGAGGGTCTCCAGAAGTGCTGGGGTAGTAACAGACGTCTCAGGTGCCTACTCTCCAACTAGTGCTACTGGTGTCTCCTCTATAGCAGCTCGTGCAGGTGCTCTGGCTGCACCACATGGACATGCTCAGCCTCTACCCCGATCTCGACTCCGACCTCTCGCGGCTCTGGCAGGGGGCGCGGGTATCTGGTCATCCATTCTAGCTGTACGTGTTCTCACCATCTGTGAAAGAATAGAAAGATAGAAATTTAGAATCCCCAAGTCAACAAACTTGCACGTTAAGAAATCAAGGAAGTGAAGTTTTTCCTAACAGTTCCATAGCCTCCCGAAGATAAGTACAGATGTCTCCGTACCAATCCACGTGACTCTACTAAACCTGCTTGTGACTCGCAACACCTATGAACCCAGAGCTCTAAGACTAGGTAAGCATAACAACATGCAAAATAATTGAAATAATAATAGATATAAGTTTCAACTCAACAGTTGTATAAAAACAACGTTACAACTCAGCATATACAAATCTCGAGACCTGGCATAATACAAGTCATAAGCTCTAAATATGAATACTAGATAATCCTATACATCATGTCTGTGTTTAAAGGATAATGAAATAAGAGATCTAGAGAGAGGGGGACTCCGAGTCCTGCGAACGCCGACAAGTATTCCTTGAAGTCTCTGCAGTAGAATCCAAACTAATGTCTGGGATGGTAAGAAGTACCTAGATCTGCACAAAAAGATGTGGAGAAAGGTAGCATGAGCACTCAACAACGATACCCAGTAAGTGCCAAGCCTAACCTCGGTAACGTAGTGACGAGGTCAGGATAGGGCCCTAGTGGAAATAATAAAAGACTGAACAAATAAAGCAGTGTAATAAAGATGATAATGAAATTGAAACAATGAATAATATAACAAGATTAGCTACACAGAACTTAGCAAATAGTCCAACACGGATAAAGAAAATTAATAGTATGCTAAGGAAACAATGATCAAAGACAAGTACAAAAGAATGAGGAAATGTCAACAAGAGTCACTATCGAGGTACCGTCCCGTAGTCTCAAATCACATAAATAAATATCAATCTTTTCTCATATCACCACAGGAGCCTTTACATTTAGTTCTGAAAGTCCTTTTCCCCAAAATATCATCCCGCATTTTAGCCCACCTTATCACACCGCATGATTTCTAGTAGTTCCCTTACTAGCCACCCGTATCAATCCCACCTTATCTAACAATATGCGTTTCAACACCCAGACCTTATACCACCGCATACGTATAAATATCACAATGTATCACAAATAGCACCTCAAGTGCCAAATATCACAACTTGCTAGAAAAACCAACAATAACAAAATTTCTCAATAAGGAGCCCATGACTCAACCATAATGTACACAAAGTCTCAACAACAACAACCGGAGAGTAACTCAATAAACTAATATTTCACAAATTAACACTTTGTCTTAAAAGGAATCATGGCCTTTGCAACTCAATACCAATTTCAACAACAAGATATTCCAACAAATAGAAATTTCAAGTAAGAAGTCAACAATTAAATAATGAATACGGAGTAAGAAAACAAGAATTTCAACTAAACATGTAGAGAAATTACCAAGTAAGAGATAAGACAAGTAGGAATGTGAAATTAGACTAAATATGATGACTATAACATGTTACGACAACTCAGTTAAAGCATGGAAGGAAACTACATAACTAAAAACTGACTATTTCCACATTTAGCCCGTGTACACACTCGTCACCTTGTGTACACGGCTCTTACACATCACAACGATCACAAGCAACACCAATCCTAAGGGGAAATCTCCCCTACACAAAGTAGGCAAGACACTTACCTCAAACCATGCTAAATCAATCCACTAGAAGGCCTTTCCCTCGATTATCCAACTCCGAACGACTCGAATCTAGCCAAAACAACTTCATTCTATAAATATAACTATAGGAAACTAATTCAAACAACGCAAATTACGATCTTTGTGAATAATTAAAAAGTCAACCCGGGCCCGCGTCTCAGAACCTAACCAAAATTATAAAATTCTAACACCCATTTGATATCGAGTCCAACCATACAGGAAATACCTAAATCGGACCTCAATTCTCCTTTGAAACTCAAAATTTAGTCTAAGAAGTTCTACCACTTTTTTCCAATTTTTCCAACTCCAATAGCTAATTACATGATAAAAACAATGAAAGATTCGAGTGATTTAACCAAAATCGAGTTAGGAATTCTTACCCACAATGATCTTTCTGAAAATCCCGCAAAAGTTTGCCTCAAACTGAGCTCACTAAGTCCAAAATGTGAAATATGGAATAAACCCTCCATTTAAACTTAAGTCTGCTGCCCAGTGATTCACACATCGCGATTGCAAAAATTCCCTTCACGATCGCGAAGAACAATCCTTATACGCGACTACAGAAGACTAGTCGCGAATGCGGTGAGAAACTTTCCGAAGCTACGCGATTGCGTGCACCCATTCACGATCGCATAGAGCAATGCATCCACCTTCCCAGGCCTCCCCTTTCTTCGTTGCGAACACAGTACCAATTACGCGTTCGTGATTCACTGACCTTCCCAACTTCGCGATCGCATAAGCCATCTCAAGATCATATGGAATAAATCCACGCCTTCTAGTCTCATAACTTCGCGATCGCGGCCCCTCATTCGCAATCGCGTAACTGGAAACCAGACTAAGAATATTAGAAATCTCACAAAGCAAAAAATGAAGACGAACTTGATCCGAATCACCCCGGAGGCCCCTGAGACCTCAACCAAGCGTACGAACAAGTCCTAAAATATCATACGAACACGCTCAAAGTGTCAAATCACATCAAACAACAAAACTTCTATGAATCTCTTCTAACTCAAGGTCGTGGACAGGATAGTTATTTTCATGCACCTTCAACTGTCTAGATGCATAGGCAATCACCCTACTGTACTGCATCAACACCATGCCGAGACCAATACGCCACGCATCATAGTACACAGTATAAGACCCCGAACCCAAAGGCAACACCAACACATGGGATGTAGTTAGAGCAGTCTTGAGCTTTTGAAAGCTCTCCTCACACTCCTCGGTCCACCTGAATGGAGCAACCTTCCAGGTAAATTTGGTCATAGGTGCAGCAATAGATGAGAAGCCCTCTGCGAAACGATGATAATACCCTACCAAACCAAGAAAAATCCAGATCTCAGTAGTTGAAGAAGGTCAGGGCCAACTCAACATTGCTTCAATCTTCTTCGCATCTACCTTGATCCCCTCACTCGACACTACATGAACAAAAAATGTGAAATATGGAATAAATGCTCGAAGCGTCAAATCACATCAAACAACAAAACTTCTACGAATCACAACCCAAATTCAAACCTATGAATTATGATTTTCCAAATTTCGAAACCAATGTCGAATCATACCAAACAACTCTGATTGATTCCAAATTTTACACATAAGTCAAAAATGACACTACGGACCTATTCCAACTCCCAAAATCGAGATCCGACCCCGATATCTCTAAAGTCAACTTTCAGTCAAAATTTTCAAAATCTTCCAACTTTCACCAATTCATGCCGAAATGACCTACGGACCTCCAATTCAACATACGAACACGCTCTTCAGTCCAAGATCACCATACAAAGTGATTGGAATCGTCAAAATTCTATTTTGGAGTCATCTTCAAACAAGTCAAACTATGGTCGACTTTTACAATCCTAAACCTCCCACTCAGAACTATGTGTCCCATTTCACTCCGAACACACCCGAAACCAAAACCAAACACCCTGAAAAGTTACATAAACACAATATAACATAGAGGAAATATAAATTAGGGATTGAGCTAAAATACTCAAAACGACCGACCGGGTCGTTACAGGGTGTGATTCGTGATTTAGGTGTTGTTTGATGTGATTTGAGGATTCGACTAAGTGCATATTGTATTTTAGGACTTGTTGGTATATTGGAATGGGGTTCGGGTTCCTCGGTTGTGATTCAAATCATGTTAGGCTAAATTTTTGGACTTGCAGGACTGTTATTATATTTGTTTTTGGTTTCCTTATACGCGATCATGAGGGAAGGTCCTCGATCACGAAGGGTTGTTTGCTGACAGGTGGATGTTAGTCTACATGTTCCCGATCATGGGCATGCATTCATGATGCTTTGTGGTCTCAGGTCACCACAAAAGCGAGTATTATTACGCATTCGCGTAAGAGGATTGGTCAGTGGGGTGTAAGGCTTCAAGCCTATGCGATCGCGCAACTGGAGACTCGTTCGCGAAGAGTTGGATCTGGTAAACATCATATTTACGATTGAATCATCGCGTTCGCGAAGTGTATTTTTGAGGGAAACATCTTTCCTCGTGATCGCGTGGGACTTTCTGAGATCACGAAGAGGAACCACTGGTCAGCAGATATTTTATTCCAATTTGAGGGTTAGAGTACTATTTTCATAATTTGAGTTGTAGAGCTCGGGTTTGGGCGATGTTGGAGGAGATTTTCACGTATTTGACCAGGGTAAGTGTTTTTTACTCGAATTTGTTGTTAGATCATGATTCCATATTTGTTTTAGCATTTAAATTAGTAGATTAAAGTGAAGAAATGCGGAATTTTGTGAAAGCTTTTCAAAAATGAAAAAATGGAGGTTTGAAGGTCGATTTGAGGTCAGAATTGGATAATTTTGGTATGATTGGACTCCTATATGAATGTGTGTTCGGATTTTGTGAATTTTGTCGAGTTCTGGGGCGTGGACCTAGGTTGACCTTTTGGTTTGAATTTTTAATTTTGATAAAGATCAAAACCTTATTCTTTTAAGTTGTTTCCGACGATATTATTTGTTGATATAAAGTTGTTGTGACTAGATTTGAGTTGTTTGGAGGCCGATACACAAGGGAAGGGCTTGTTGGAGTTGTGATTTATGAGGTTTGAGGTAAGTAACACTTTTATATTTGAATTTGAGGGTATTTAAGCCTAATGACTACGTTATGTGAAAGATATTAGGGTGACGTACACGTTTGGTGACAGGCGTGTGTGCGTGCACCTATTTTTTCATAGTTTGGGAAGGCCTATAGGCTAATACCAAGTTTGTTTTACTATCATACCCTGTTACCCCCCTCCCCGGTCCCCTCTACTTGTTTGATTATTTGCACTGTGAATCATGTTATACATCATGTCTAGGCTACGTGCTCACTTTTAAGACTTGATAGGGCTATTCTTACTGTATCTAAGTTATATACCTTGTTTGCACACATTTTCTTAGTCATGATACTATATCCAGTATGATATCTCCGTATCAGTACTTCTTATCTGATTACTCACATGTTGCTGATATCGCTTAAGAGTAAAACTGTTTAATTGAATATTTGAGATGTGCTCAACTAAGACTAGAATGGTAAATGACTGAGTTTGGGCAGTAGATATGATTTAATACTGATTTTGAGGTGACGCGAACGCCAGGCCCATATTGGGCTGAGTGTTATTATTTTGAGGCGATCGTGCACCAGGCCTCATTTATGGACTGAGTGATTATAATTAGCGCTTGAGAAGGATCTGCCCCTCCGGTTTCCGGCATGCAAGAAGTGGGCGCATGCATAACGTTTCATGTAAGTGCTTGTTGATGGAAAGTTATGCCAGGCACCTGTACAGTACTAAGTGTAAATTCTATTTATGGATCCACTATGATACTATTGATTTATGTGTATACTTGACATGAGGCATAAAGTTGTACTTTCCTCTTAAAGTTGGGTTTTAAACTCTTATACTTGAAAACATGCCTAGATTCCTGAAATGAGAACGAGTTGTACTTTATATTTTTGATTTACTGTTTCCATAGTTTATCTTGTATTTTCTAAGATGTTATCAGTTATTTATACTATAATCTGACTGTTGTTCCGATCTCGTCACTGCTTTCAAACCAAGTTCAGTGTTGTTACTTATTGAGTACATTGAGTCAGTTGTACTCATACTACACTATGCACTTCGTGTGCAGATCCAGGTACATCCGGCCGAGGTGATTTTCTGGCTTGGGTTATGCCAGCTTGCTTGGGAGTCTACAACATAGCTTCCATTTCGTATGCAGTACTTGAAGCTCTCTTTCTGTTATCTTTATCTTTACTGCTTCTCATGTTCAGACAGTTGTATTCAAGTATTTATTTCGTATCGTGTACTCGATGACACAAGATTTTTGGGCTTGGGTTATAGTAGTATTTTGACTATATTCCTAGTTATTTTATGACATTCTTCCACTGTAGAGTTATTAGACCATGTTATATAATGTTTATTGCTAATCATGTGATTGCTGGCTTACCAATCAAGTTAGGTTAGGAGCCATCACGACTTGTGGATTTTGGATCGTGACAAGTTGGTACTAGAGCACTAGGTTGCTTAAGTCTCATGAGTCACGAGCAAGTTTAATAAGAGTCTTGCGGATCGGTACAGAGACGTCTCTACTTATCTCTGAGAGGCTACCAAACTATTAGGAAACTTCACTTTCTTGCATTCTTATCGTGCAGTTTTGTTTATTTCAAAGTTTGAAACTTGACTATTTTATTCTCTCACAGACGGTGAGGACACGTGCGACTGGATCGGGCGGACGACCACCAGCACCACCATCTAGGGCCGCGAGAGGTCGGGGTCGCGATAGAGGTCGAGGAGTAGCTCGTACCACAGCTAGAGCAGCACCTCTAGAGCCATCAGTTTCTCCAGCTGAGGAGCATGTACCGGATGTTATTGAGTTGGTGGGACCCGTTTATGCACCAGTTGTGCCCATTGTGATTCCAGGGCTTCAGGAGGTTGTGGCCCAGATTTTGACTATATGCACTAACCTTGCTCAAGAAATTTCATTCCGGCCGCACCAGTAACTTCTCAGGTCAAGGGAGGTGCTCATACTCCTGCAGCCCGTACTTTAGAGCAGATGGCTCGGGGACTCCAAACACCAGGGGTACTACCAGCCCAGTCGGTTGCTGATGCTCGGGCCGAGGTTGGCCCACCTATGAGTGATGAGGAGATGAAGAGACTAGAGAGGTTTGGGAGGCTTAAGACTCCAAAGTTCAGTGGGGAGGAGTCAGGAAATGCCCAAGATTTCCTAGACCGGTGTCAGTGGATTCTTTGCACAAGGGGTATTTTCGAGACCAGTGGAGTTACATTTACCACTTCCCTGTTGACTGGGGCAGCCTACCAATGGCGGTAGGCCTATGACTTGAGTAGTCCAGTTGGTGCAATGCCATTTTCATGTCATGGGTTCTCCATTATTTTTTAGAGAAGTTTGTTCCGTAGACCCGCAAGGAGGAGCTGCGTACTGATTTTGAGCAGTTATATCTAGGAGATATGAATGTGACCTAGTATGAGATAAGATTCATAGATTTGTCCTTTCATAGTATATGGTTGGTTTCCACACACACAGAGAGAGAGAGAGAGAGAGCGGATTAGGAGGTTCATTGATTGCCTTAATTATGGCCTATGTTACAGTTTGGCATGAGAGGCCGAGACGGATACTAGGTTTGGCCAGGTGGTCGAGATTGCTAGGCATTGGGAGTTTGTTCGCAGGTCTGAGTGTGAGGAGCGGGAGGGCAAGAGGCCCCATAGTTTTGGTAGTTTCAGTGGTACCTCATCTAGAGGTCAGTCACCGCACATCAGAGGTCATCCTTATAGGCCTGCTCAAATGGCTTGTCTGATTCATTATGGTGCATCAACTAGTCATGGTTCATACAGTTCTCGTCCGGGTTAGTTATCTTTCAGTTCCCTCCCAACTCAGAGCTTTATCTCGTGCTCCATCAGTTCAGGGTTCGTCAGTACTAGGTTCTTCTAGTGGTTATAGTTTTCATGGTATGATGCAGGCCCCACAACCATTTTTGGCTCGAGGTTGTTATGATTGTGGAGAGCTGGGGTATGTGAGGAAGTATTGTCCCCATCACTACAGAGGTCCAGTACAACAGGTAGACAAGTCTATGACCCATGAACCAGTTGCTACACCACCCGCTCAGCCAGCTCGGGGTGGGACTCAGGCAGCTCGAGGTCGCCTTAGAGGGGGAGGATGATCATGTGGTGGTCATGATCGATTTTATGCTTTTTCCACCAGGGTAATGATAGTTGCTTTAGATGTAGTGATCACATATATTGTTTTAGTGTGCCACACAGATGCTTTCATATTATTTGATCCTAGTTCCATTTATTCATATGTATCATCGTTCTTTGCTCGTTATTTGGATATGCCCCGTAATTTCTTAGTTACACATGTTCATGTATCTACACTACTGGGCGATTCTATTATTGTGGACCATGTCATTGGAGACGAAAGTTCATCTTTAACTACTTAGTATGGTTGATTTTGACGTGATTCTAAGCATGGATTGGTTGTCACCTTGTCATACTATTCTAGATTTTCATGCTAAGACTGTGACGTTGGCGATGCCGTAATTGCCTAGGAATGAGTGCAGAGGTTCTCTGGTCAATGTTACTAGTAGAGAGATTTCATATTTGAAGTCCCAACGAACGGTTAAGAAGGGATGTTTGGCATATTTGGCCTTTGTGAGGGATGTTGGTACTAATACTCCTACCATTGATTCTGTTCCGGTAGTATGAGACTTTCCGGATGTGTTCCTACAGACCTGCCGGACATGCCACTCGACATGAACATTGATTTTGGTATTGACTTGGTGCCGGGCACTCATCCTATTTCTATTCCTCCGTATCATATGGCACTAGCAGAGTTGAAGATTGAATGATCAGCTTCAGAAACTTCTTAATAAGGGTTTCATTAGGTCTAGTGTGTCGCCTTGGGGTGCACTGGTTCTATTTGTGAAAAGAAGGATGGTACTATGCGAATATGCATTCATTATAGTTAGTTGAACAAGGTTACAATTAAGAACAAGTATCCTTTTCCGCACATTGATGACTTATTTGATTAGCTACAGGGTGTGAGGGTGTTCTCTAAGACTGATTTGAGGTATGGGTATCACCAATTGAAGATTCGGGATTCTAATATTCTGAAGACGACATCCAAGATCCGCTATCGTCACTATCAATTCCTTGTGATGTATTTTGGGCTGACTAATGCCTCAACAACATTTATGCATATGATGAACAGAGTATTTCAACTATATCTTGATTATTTTTTTTATAGTATTCATTGATGATATACCGGTTTACTCATGTAGCAAGGAGGAGCATGTGCAACATCTAAGGGTTGTACTGCAGACGTTGAGGGAGAAGAAGCTTTATGCTAAATTCTCCAAGTGTGAATTTTGGCTTGGTTCGGTGGAATTCTTGGGGGCACGTGTTTTCCGATAAGGGGATCAAGGTAGAGCCAAAGAAGATTGAGGCAGTGTCGAGTTGGCCCAAATCGTCTTCAGCTACTGAGATTTAGAGTTTTCTTCGCTTGGCTAGATATTATCTCCACTTTGTGAAGGGGTTCTCGTCCATTGCCGCAACTTTGACTAGATTGATCAAGAAGGGTGCCCCATTCAGGTGGTCTGATGAGTGTGAGGGGAGCTTTTAGAATCTTAAGACTGCCTTGACCTCAACTTCGGTTCTAGTTATGCCTTCAGCATCAGGTTCATATATAGTATATTGTGATGCTTCTCAGATTGGTATTGGGTGTGTCTTGATGCAGGAGTGTTAAGTGACTGCTTATGATTCACGCCAGTTGAAGCCCTATGAAAAGAACTACCTCATTCATGATTTAGAGTTGGCAGCCATTATTCATACATTGAAGATTTGGAGGCATTACCTCTACGACGTGCCTTATGAGGTATTTTCAAATTGCCGAAGTTTACAACACTTGTTCAAGAAAAAGGAACTAAATTTGAGACGGCATATATGGTTGGAGTTGTTAAAAGACTATGATATTACCATTTTGTATTATCCCGGGAAGGCCAATATGGAGGCTGATGCCTTGAGAAGAAAGGTGTTGAGTATGAGTAGCCTTGCATATATTCTATTTGGTGAGAGACAACTAACATCAGATGTTCAGGCCCTGGACATTCGTGAGGTTAGATGTTTCAGAGCCTAGTTGGGTTCTAGCTTGCGTGGTTTCTCAATCTTCCTTATTTGAACGCATTAGAGAGCGTCAGTAAGATGACCCCCATTTGCTTGTACTTAAGGACACGGTACATCATGGTGATGCCAAGTAGGGTTCTATTGGAGATGATAGGGTGTTGTGGATGTAGGGTTGGATTTGTGTGCCCAATGTGGATAGGTTACGTGAATTGATTCTTGAGGAGGCCCGATATTCCATTTATCCGGGTGCCGCGAAGATGTAACAGGACTTGAAACAACATTATTGGTGGATGAGAATGAAGAAATATATAGTGGAGTATGTGGCTTGGTGCTTGAACTATCAGCAGGTGAAGTATGAGCATCGGAGGCCGGGCGTTTTGCTTCAAAGACTTGAGATTCCTGAGTGAAAATAGGAGCGTATCACCATGGACTTCATTGTTGAACTCTCACATACTTTGAAGAAATTTGATGCTATTTGTGTGATTGTGGACCGGTTAACTAAGTCCACACATTTTATTCCTGTTGTGACTACCTATTTTTTGGAGCGATTAACTGAGATCTATATTCACAAGATTGATCATTTTCACGGTAAGCCAGTGTCTATTATTTCTGATTTGGGCACACAGTTCACATCGCAGTTTTGGAGAGCAGTGCAGCAAGATTTAGGCACACAGGTAGAGTTGAGTACATCATTCCACCCTCAAACGGATGGACAATCCGAGTGCACCATTCAGATATAGGAGGATATGCTATGCACTTGTGTTATGGATTTTTGGGGTTCTTGGGATTAGTTTCTACTGCTTGCAGAGTTTTCCTACAACAACAACTACCAATCGAGTATTCATATGGATCTTTATGTGGACTTATATGAGAGGTGGTGTCGATCTCCAGTTGGGTGGTTTGAGCTAGGTAAGGCTAGGTTGTTGGGCACACATCTAGTTTAGGATGTCTTAGAAAAGGTCAAGTTGATTCAGGATCGGCTTCGCACGACATAGTCTAGAAAGAAGAGTTACGTTGATCGAAAGATTTGTGACGTTGCATATATGGTGAGAGAAAAGGTATTGCTCAAAGAATCGCCCATGAAGGGTGTGATGGGGTTCATGAATAAGGGAAAGTTGAGCTCTCGGTATATCGGCCCTTATGAAGTACTTGAGAGGATTAGAGAGGTGGCCTACAAGCTTGCATTGGCACCTAGGCTATCGGGTGTTCACCCAGTGTTCCATGTTTCTATTCTCTGGAGGTATTATGGTGATTCGTCTCACATTTTGGATTTCAGCACATTTAGTTAGATGTGGATTTGCTTATGATGTGGAGCTAGTGGCCATTTGGATCGGCAGGTACGAAAGTTGAGATCAAAGAATATAACTTTAGTGAAAGTTCAGTGGAGAGGCCAGCCAGTCGAGGAGGCTATGTGGGAGACCGAGCGGAAGATGCAGAGAAACTATCCACACCTATTTGAGACTCTATGTATGATTATAGAACCATTTAAAGACGAACGTTTGTTTAAGGGGGAGAATATAACGACCCGGCTGGTTGTTTTGAGTATTGTATCCTTATTCCCCCATTTATCGCCTCTTCTATGTTTAATTGTGGGTATGTGACTTATGGGGGAGGTTGGTTTGGTTCCAAGGATGTTTCAGAGTGACATGGGACGCTTAGTCCCAAGGTTGAAGGCTTAAGTTGAAAGACTTGACCGGAGTTTGACTTTTATGTAGACGAACCCAGAATGGAGTTTTGATGGTTCCGATAGCTTCGCATGGATTTTGGACTTAGGAGTATGTCTGGATGTTGATTTGGAGGTTCGTAGGTCATTTTGGCTTGAATTGGCGAACGTTGGAAAGTTGGGAAGTTTGATCGAGAGTTGACTTTGTTGATAAAGGGTTTGGATTTTGGTTATGGGAGTTGGAATAGGTCCATTGTGTCATTTATGACTTGTGTGCAAAATTTGAGGTCAATCGTAGTTGGTTTGATTGGTTTTTGACATTAGTTTTAGTATTTGGAAGTTCATAAGTTCATTAGGCTTGAATTGGGGGTGCGATTTGTGATTTTGGTGTTGTTTGATATGATTTGAGGTTTTGACTAAGTGTGTATCATGTTTTTGAACTTGTTACTATGTTTGAATGGGGTCCCGGGGCCTCGGGTGTGATTCGGATCATGTTTGGCTCATTGTTTGGACTTGTAGGACTGCGATTATGTCTGGTTCTTGTTTCCTTATACATGATCGCGAGGGAAGGTCCGCCACCGCAAAGGGTTGTTTGATGACTGGTGGAAGTTAGTCTACACGTTCGCGATCATGGTCATGCATTCGTGAAGCTTTGTGATCTCGGGACACCGCGAACGTGAGTAGTATTACGTATTCACATAAGAGGAGTGGTCATCCGGGGTGTAGGGCTTCAAGCCTATGCGATCGTAAAACTGGATAAGTGTTCGCGTTAAAGGAATGTTCATCTGGGGTGTAAGTCTTCAAACCTACGAAATCGCGCAAATAGAGACGAGTTCGCGATTGAATTATCGCGTTCGCGAAGTGTATTTTTAAGTGCAACATCTTTTGTTCTTCGCGATCACGTCAGACTTTCCGCAATCTCGAAGAAGAACCATTGGGCAGTAGATATTTGATTCCAAATCAAGGGTTAGAGTACCATTTTCATGTTTTGAGTTGTAAAGCTCGATTTTCACGTCTTGGATCGGGGTAAATGTTTTTTACTCAGATTTGTTGTTATATCATGATTCAATCTTTGTTTTAGCATTTAAATTATTGGATTAAACTGAAGAACTGGGGGATTTTGTGGAAATTTTCAAAAATGAAAAATAGAGGTTTGAAGGTCGATTTGAGTCGGAATTGGATAATTTTGGTATTATTGGACTCGTTATTAAATGGGTATTCAGATTTTATGAATTTTGTCAGATTTCGAGGTGTGAGACCGGAGTTGACTTTTTGATTTTAATAAAGATAGAAACTTTATTGTTTGAAGTTGTCTCCTACGACACTATTAGTTGATGTTAAGTTGCTTGTGACTTGATTCGAGTCATTTGGAGGCGATATATGAGGGAAGGGCTTTTTGGAATTGTGATTTGCGCGATTTGAAGTAATTGACACTTCTAAACTTTGATTTGAGGGTATTTAACCCTAAGGACTAGGTTATGTGAAATATTTTGGGGTGACGTGCGCTCTTGGTGACGGGCGTGTGTGTGCATCGATTTGTTCATAGTTTGGGAGGCCATTAGGCTAATACCGAGTTTGTTTTGTTATCATACCATGTTACCCCCGTGTCCCCTCTATTTATTTGATTATTTGAACTATGAGTCAAGTTAGACATCATGTCTAGGCTACGTGCTAACTGTTTGAGACTTGATAGGTCTATTTTTGTTGTTTCTAAGTTATACCTGATTTGCACACATGTTCTCAGCCATGATACTAAATCTGTGTATGATATCTCTGTCTTAGTACTTCTTATCTGATTACTCACATGTTGGTGATATCTCTTAAAGGGTAAAGTTGTTTAATTGAATATTTGAGATGTGCTCAACTAAGACTTGAACGGTAAATGATTGAGTTTGGGTCGTAGATCCGGTTTAATACTGGTTTTGAGGGAATGCATACGCCATAACCAAATTGGGCTGGGTGTTATTGTTTTGAGGCGACGCGTGCACCGGGCTTCATTATTGGGCTGGGTGATTATAATTAGCGCTTGGGAAGGATCCATCCCTCCGGAGTCTGACATACAAGCAGTGGGCGCATGCACGATGTTTCATGTATGTGCTTGATGATGGGCAGTTATGACAGGCACCCACACAGTGCTAAGTGTAAATGCTATTGATGGATCCACTGTGATATTGTTGATTTACGTGTATACTTGACATGTAGGCATAGAGATGTACTTCTCTCATGCTAACTGGTAATTGACCTGCTTTATCCGTGCTGGATTTTAAACTGTTATACTTGAAAGCATGCCTAAATTTCATAAATGAGAACGAGCTGTACTTGATATCATTTATTTACTATTTTCGTGGTTTATCTACATTTTCTGAACCGTTATCAGTTATTGGTACTGGCATTTGACTGTTGTTCTGACATTGTTATTGCTTTCAAACCAAGGTTAGTATTATTACTTATTGAGTACATTGAGTCGGTTGTACTCATACTACACTCTGCACTTCATGTGCAGATCCAAGTACATCCGGTCGAGGTGATTTCCCGCTTGAGTTTTGCCAGCTTGCTTGGGAGTCTAGGAGGTAGCTGCCATTCTATCCGCAGTCCTTGAAGCTCCCTTCCAATTATCTTTAACTTCACTATTTTTTATGTTAAGACAGTTGTATCAGAGTATTTATTGCGTACTTTGTTATTCAGTAGTGCTCGTGTACTTAATGACACCAAATTTTTGGGCTTGGGTTGTAGTAGCGTTTTGGCTATATTCCACTGTCGAGTTATTAGACCATGCTATCTCATTTTCATTGTTAATCATGTGATTGTTGACTTATCAAATGGGTTGGGTTAGGTACCATTACGACTTTTGAATTTTTGGTTGTGACAACCTCCTAAAAAACCGTAGTTAGACTCTGTGAAATAGCATAATAGGAAGGAAATACATTTTAATAAGTAAATTTTAAGTCAAATAAACTTTGAAAAACTGATAAAGGCTGTTTACTAAAATATTGAAGTATTAGCTGAAGTTGAAGTTAGAACTACGCCTATAAATTATTATTGAAACTAAAGTTGAAATCTGAGTCTATGACCGATAACTAAAACTCAATCTGAAAACGGAGTTATTTTTAAAGAAATAACTTCTTTTTAAAAATATATTAATACATAACGGTGCTACATATGTGAGATCTGGAATATACATGGGTGACTGTCGATCTATCTACCCAATAAATAATTGGCACCTACGGCTACGAGTGTGAGGTAGCTAACCTTAGCCTTCATGGAACTCAGACGAGATGAGGTTAAAGACTGCAACTTTACTCCCTTTGAATTAGGAACATTGGCCCAAATTCTCTAACATGTGAGTTTTCCTCTTCTACACAGGAACAAAACTTATCCAAGTAGAAAGTATCACATAAAATGGGATATAGATAATTTCCAAAGTATCCTAAGTACATATTGATCATTTGCAAGATACTTATAAAACAATGAAATATAGTATATGCATGAAACTAGATGTCTTACCGCACAAGGCATATATGACCTTATAGTAGCGTCGGGCGATTTGCACAAATATAACATGGTTGTGCAAGTATTTAAAATTATTCCCGATTTGATATTTGTACGGAAATAATGCTTTTAGGTTTAGTGAAATAAATTTAGACTAAAAACTTTAAGGTTTAGCTACAGAAATGGCAACAAGAGCTACTAAATTTGGTGAAGTATGCCATGCAAGTCATGATAAATTAAATTAGTTAGACTTATATTGTATTCAACCTAGTTATCCTGTTGCATAGCATACAAACTCTACTGAAGTGTCATAATTTCAACGCAACGAATAAAGAAGAGGCAACAAAATACATTTCAGAATGGTATGCATCATGACAAACCCTTGGGATTTCATACGATATTCAACCTAATTAACTATAATGTTGCATAACTTACAAACTACACTAGATTGTCATGATTTTAAAGCTAGGAACAAAGAAAATAAAAAAAGTACATTTCGGAAGGGTGGTAGGCAAGTCATAACAACTTGGTAGGATTTTATGCTATATTCAACCGAGCTATAATGTTGCATAACTTACAATACTTATCCAGTTGTCGTGATTTCATATTTTCACTTATGATACCTCATTTAATTAGTTATCCTTTTTTTCTCTTTTATGATTTCAAAGCTACAAAATAAAGAAAAAAATATTTCAAAAGGCTGGCATAAGTTATTGCAAATCTGTAGGACTTTATGCTATATTCAACCAAACTACTTGTTTGGATAACTTACAAATTATATCGAATTGTCATGATTTCTCTACTACCAGGATCATGTGGTTTGTTCTAAAATCTTGTAATATGCTGACTTATATTACAAGGGCACATATATTATTTACCCTGTGTATACGGTTAGAATAGGCCTGCCATTCTTGTGATTAATCGGGGTTGGATCATGATAGGCCACGGTTCGACCTCGTATTACATCGAACCTCAATATGGAGTCATGTTGTTGAATCTTTAACTCGAGGATGATCCAGGGCAAGGCTCAATAAAGATCGAGACCAAGTAGAACCGAGGTCGAGTAGATCGAAGGGGGTTCACCTGGCTGAGTAACGGTAAGCTAAAATATCCGAGCGAGGATCACGACGGGAATGTCGGCACGTATCAAGTCAAGGCCGGTTAGTCAGCCATTTGTGAGATTTTCTTACTGTAATTAGAATTGTACCATAAGTAGAACTCCTCTACTATATAAAGGAGGTTCTAATCATTTGTAATCATCATACTCACGCATAACGAAGCAATATATCACATTTTCTTTCTTAAGATTTTAAACTCTGTTGTTCAGTCTTTACTTTCTAATAACATACTCAGTTGGTTCGCGGACGATCTAGCTCGAGGGCCAAAGCTGCGCATTACATTGGTTTGCTTTATTTTAGAATGAATTTCTAATATCAATTTTCATATTTCTCAGTTTGTACCAAGTGAAATCACATATACTTAAAATCACTTATAATTTTGTTATCCGTTTTTAAGGATAAATAGTTTGGCGCCCACCGTTGGGCTAAAGATAATAGTGATTTCCATGTACCAATTTTCATAAAACACACTATCTTACGCTTGTTCTTGTAAGCATTTTTGATTCCAAGACCAGCATGTCGAACTCAAGCAATACCCATAGACATCGATAATAGACTTGGTTTTCATGGCGAAAACGACAACATAGCCGCCTCGTGGAACGAAGTGCCACCGGTTGAATATAGCATTATAGTTCCCATGTTTCTCTGAATGCAAATCTGGGCGTCAACCCTGAAAATAGCGTCCGCGAAGACGTTAGGCGGCGAAGAAGGCGGAATCAGCCTTCGAATAATATTTGAAATGTTGCATGCTCAACAAGCTGCAATAGCACAACACCAAAATCAGAACTATGCACCGAGTAGGGTCGAACCCAAGCTATCGCAGGAAGTTGTTCACACTGATGAACAATACGGGGAAGGTCAAACGTGAATGAATCAGGGAACGACCCCACTATCATGAAAATGCTCGAGGAGATGTCAAAGCGAATTGAATCGCGGGAGAAGAAGATTGAAGCAAATGATAAAAAAGTGGAAACATATAACTCCCGAGTTGATCAAATTTCGGGGGCACCACCAATTTTGAAGGGTTTGAATTCAAAGAAGTTCCCCCGGGCGCGGCTCCTAAGCCCATTCCAAAGAAATTCCGCATGCCAGAAATTCCTAAGTATATTGGAACTACCGACCCCAACGAGCATGACACTTCTTACATGTGCGCAATTAAGGGGAACGATCTAGAGGACGATGAGATCGAGTCCGTACTGCTGAAGAAATTTGGAGAGACCTTATCAAAGGGGACGATGATATGATAACATAATTTGCCACCCAACTCAATTGATTTTCTTGCCATGCTCGCAGATTTCTTCGTTAAAGCATACGCCACAGCCATAAGGGTCGAGACTAGAAAGTCGGACCTCTTCAAAGTGAAGCAGAAAGATAACGAGATGCTCAGAGAGTTCGTATCTCGGTTCCAATGGAACGTATGGATCTACCCCCGGTCGCCAATGATCGGGTCGTGCAGGCTTTCACTCAAGGTCTAAACATACGAAGTTCAGTAGTCTCACAACAATTAAAGCAGAACTTGATCGAATATCCAGCTATAATCTGAGTCGATGTGCATAATTGGTACTAGTCAAAGATTAGGGTCAAGGACGACCAGTTGGGGGATCCTTCCGCGTCCGTTTATCCAAACAGGCCCACCGACACAGTTAATAGGGATATTTACTGGGAACCACGGTCAAACAGAGATCTATATCAGCCATACAGTGGAGATCAGAGAAACAACGAGCCTGGACACAACCCTGTTCGAAGTGATAGAAGAAATGATCGAGGATAGAGATCTCCAGGGCTCATGAGTAAGAGTGTTTCAATAGGAATGTCGAACCCAAAGAAGCACCTCGACTATCGGAATACAACTTTAGTATTGATGTGTCAGCTATTGTATCATCCATCGAATGCATCAAAGACACCAGGTGGCCTCGACCTATACAGATTGATCCTGCCCAGAGAAATCCTAATCAAATGTGCAAGTATCATGGCACCCATGGTCATAGAACAAAAGATTGCAGATAGTTGAGGGAGGAGGTAGCCCGTTTGTTCAATGAAGGGCATCTTTAAGAATTCTTAAGCAATTGGGCTAAGAACCACTTCAAGAATAGAGATTCAAACAGACAGAATGAGCAAGAAGAGCCGCAACACATACCACATGATTTTTGGAGGGGTCGATATTCCTCAGGGGCAAGTATTCTAACGCACCAAGGTGTCGACCACGAGGGGAAAGCGGACTTGAGACTATGTACCGAAAGGGACCTTGTCTTTAAATGACAAGGATGCAGAGGTGATCTTATAACCTCACAACGACGCATTGGTAATATTTTTTCTTATGAATAAAACTCAAGTTAAACCTGTTTTAATTGATACACGTAGATCCACAAACATTATTCAATCAAGGGTCATAGAACAACTCGGCCTACAGGATCAAGTTGTGACCCCAGCCCGAGTACTTAATGGCTTCAACATCGCATGCAAAACCACCAAAGGTGAAATTACTTTTCCAGTGAACGTATCCGGGACCGTCCAAGAAACAAAATTCCATATGATCGAGGGTGACATGAGGTACAATACCCTTTTCGGAAGGCCATGGATTCATAACATGAGGGAAGTACCCTCGACCCTTTACCAGGTTCTGAAGTTCCCGACACCAGAGGGAGTCAAAACGGTGTACTGAGAGCAGCCCGCTTCCAAGGAGATATTTATAGTCGACGAAGTGATACCGGTATTGGCACTCTCATAAATAAAGGGACCGGATTCCAAGGGAAAATAGGAGGCCAAATAGAAACCACAGACACCGGTCTCGACCCAATCGAAGAAGTAAGGGACCGACGAGGATGACGACTATTGGATCCCTCGATCCTTCATAATTCCCGATGAATCCGACGCCACCAAGTCAATATCGAAGAGCTGGAACAAGTCATACTGATCGAATGGTTAGCAAACATAGTGGTAGTCCTTAAGAAGGGAAGTAAACTTAGAATGTGCATAGATTATAAAGACCTGAATAAAGCATTCCCTAAGGATTCTTTTCCTTTTCCTAATATCGATCGTATGATCGATGCCGCGACCATCCACAAGATTCTCAGTTTTCTCGATGCCTACTCCGGGTACAACCAAATACAGATGAAGCCGGAGGATCAGGAAAAGACCTCGTTTATCACTAAGTACGTCACATACTATTATAATGTAATGTCGTTCGGTCCAAAAAATGCTGGTGCAACTTATCAACTCCTAGTAAACCGAACGTTCGAAGAACAAATAGGGAAATAAATGGAAGCTTATATTGATGACATGTTAGTTAAGTCCCTACGAGCATAGGACCATTTAAAGCATTTGCAGGAAACTTTCGATATACTGAGGAAGTACAATATGGAGTTCAACCCAGAGAAGTGTGCGTTCAGGTAAGCTCGGGCAAGTTTCTTGGCTTCATGGTGTCCAATCGAGGGACCGAGATCAACCCTGATAAAATCAAAGCCATCGAGGACATCACAGTAGTAGATAATATAAAGGCAGTGCAGAGGCTAACTGGGCGCATAGCCTCCCTAGGTTGGTTCATTTCGAGATCATCAGATAGGAGCCACCAATTCTTCTCGCTACTAAAGTATAAGAGTAATTTTACATGGATTCCGGAATACCAACAGGCCTTGGAGGAACTAAAGAGGTACTTATCAAGCCTATTGTTGCTTCATACACTGAAAGAGGACGAGCAACTTTACTTGTACTTGGCAGTCTCGGCGATAGAGGTAAGTGGAGTCTTGGTCCGAGAAGAACAAGGTATGCAATTCCCTATCTATTATGTTAGTAGGACCTTAGGTGAGACTGAGGCCATATATACACACTTAGAAAAATTAGCGCTTGCTTTAACAAGCGCCTCTAGGAAACTAAAACCATATTTTCAATGTCATCCAATATGTGTTGTACAACTTATCCACTTCGAAATATTTTGCACAAACCCGAGCTTTTAAATCGATTGGCCAATTGGACCGTATAAATTAGCGGGTACGATATTGAATATCGACCCCAAACCGCCATCAAGTCTCAAATTTTGACAGACTTCGTGGCCGACTTCACGCGGCCCTCATACCCGAGGTTGAAAAAGAAATATAAAAATAAAATTGGGTACATCCTCCGGAGTCTGGACCCTCTTTACAAACGGTACTTCGAACGCGAAGAGGTCCTGTCTAGGCATCATACTAAAACCACCCACAGGTAATGTGGTTAGATAATCTATCAGGACTACGAAATTCACTAACAATAAGACCGAGAATAAGAACATGATTGTAGGTCTCGAATTTGCTAAAAGCTTGGGAGCGGAGGTCATCGAGGCCAAGTGTGATTCCCTCCTCGTGGTAAACCAAGTTAACAGGACCTTTGAATTTCGAGAAGACCGAAAGCAGAGATACTTGGATAAGTTAGAGGTGACTCTACATCGATTCAAGGAATGGACCTTGAAACACGTACCTCGAGAACATAACAGCGAGGCTGATGCCCTCGCAAACTTAGGGTCATCGATCGAAGATGACGAACTCAACTCGAGGACTGTCGTACAACTAATGAGATCAGTGATCGAAGAAGGTCACGCCGAGATAAACTCCACAATTTTGACCTGGGATTGGAGAAACAAGTACATAGAGTATTTGAAGAATGGAAAACTTCCATCAGACCCAAAGGAGTCGAGAGCTCTTCGCACAAAATCAGCACGGTTCACTTTGTCCGAATACGGAACGCTGTTTAGAAAGATATTTGATGGATCGTTGGTAATATGTCTGGGACCGGTAGATACCGAATACGTCCTACAAGAAGTTCGCGAAGGCACTTGTGCAAATTATTTCGGTGCCGAATCATTCGTCCACAAAGTAATCAGAGAAGGGTACTATTGGACCGATATGGAGAAAGATGCAAAGGATTTCGTTCGAAAATGCGACAAATGCCAAAGGAATGCACCAATGAATCATCAACTCGGGGAACTGCTCAACTCGGTCTAATCTTATGGTCATTCATAGAATGGGGGATGGACATCGTCGGCCCTCTTCCATCGACCCTAGGTAAGGCTCAGTTTATTTTACTTATGACTGATTATTTCTCTAAGTGGGTTGAATCACATGCTTTCCAAAAAGTCAGAGAAAAGGAGGTCATAGAATTTATTTGAGACCACATCATATGTCGATTTAGGATGTCGTCCGAGATTGTGTGTGATAATGGAAAGCAGTTCATTGGCAGCAAGGTGAATAAATTTCTCGAAGATCACAAGATCAAAAGGATCCTATCAACACCTTATCACCCCAGCGGGAACGTGCAAACCGGATCGACCAACAAAACAATCATCCAAAATCTTAAGAAGAGATTGACCGACGCCAAAGGGAAATGGAGAGAAATACTACTTGTGATTCTATGGGCATACCACACAACATCGAAATCCAGTACCGGAGCAACACCGTTCTCGTTAGTTTATGGTGCCGAAGATTTAATCCTGGTCGAGGTCGGGGAGCTTAGCATCAGGTTCCGATATGCAACAGAAGAGTCAAATAACGAGGCAATGAATACGAGCCTAGAGTTGTTGGATGAAAGACGCAAAGTCGCCCTCGTCCGATTGGCTGCCCAAAAACAGCAGATCGAAAGGTACTACAATCGAAGAGCCAATCTTTGATATTTTAACATCGGGGACTTGGTGCTATGAAAAGTCACCCTCAACACCCGAAATCTGAATGAAGGAAAACTGGGTCTGAACTGGGAAGGTGACCGTACCAGGTTCTCAAAATCACCGGAAAAGAAACCTACAAGCTCGGCACAATGAGCGGCGAACAACTACCGAGCAATTGGAACATATAATACTTAAAACAATACTACTGCTAAGGTACGACCCCCTTCCATTTTCATTTCTATTTTAAACTAACTCTTGCAGGTGTTCGATTACAAACAACAATGGATTCTTCATCACGAAGTCTTCAGGTCTGAAAGAACGCGTTGCATTCTTTTTTCCTTACACCAGTTTTGTCCCAAATGGGGTTTCAGGTGAGGGTTTTAATGAGGCAATGATTGATCGTGCTAACTTAGAATAATTCAACAGTATCTGAGGCTTCTTTGCAATCAACCTCGAATACTGGGGGGCATTTCCCTCGAATTTCAACTTTGTTGCGAGGAAATTACTTCATAATAGCAGGGTCTCGATAGGTGAAATATATAAAGGCCAAGCAGTCAAACGAACCATACCGATATAGGTTGCTCGAGCCCTAGCATAGACCATGTATGCATGTATAATCATTTATAAAGAGAAGTATTTTTCCTTGCCGATATCTCATGCCTTAGAAAAGTTTTTATACTTTACAATTTCATACTCTCAATCTATTATGGAAACAATCTTAAGGGCCGATCATAACCAGAGTTCGGATAATCACCCCCACGCTCGGGGACTGCCGTCCGAAAAGTAAATTCGAACGAGATCGAATTATTGAAACTTCGAGATCATAAGACCCTTTAGGAAACCCTCAAGTTTTAAAGTCCAAGGCCTCCTCACATGGGGACTGATACTTCGGGCAAGCTCGAAGTAAAACGAGAAAATAAGCCCAACGATCTGATCCGAAACTGCGAGGCTACGACCGAATTAACACGGTTCGGAGACGTCCGAATTCTGTAACAAAATAGGCTTTCGAATTCTTTCATAACCTGTTAAAAAGGCTACCCCGGCCGACAAAATCGTAAAAGGCTTCGATAATATCAAGCCTCGAAAACTCTAAATTAAACAAAATTGTTCGAACTCTCGAACAATTCCTTATTTCATTCTAATCCATTACAAGTTTTGTAAAAATACAAATGATAAAAACTTTTTCAAGTCGAAAAGGTGAGAAAGCCATACTTATATAAACAATCTTTTTTACAAAGGCTGGATCGGCCTAATACAAAAAATAGAAAGGCCTAAGGGATGCTTTTACTTCGAGTCGAGAGACCATTCTCACTCAAATAAAAAACCTAAGGATTATCTTACTTCGAGTTCGAACAAGCACTCGCTCAATCGTAAAGCCTTAGGGCTGTACTGATTCGGTTTCAAACAAATCGTCTCAACCTCGGACCTTAGAATGCAACTTTATAATTTTGAAAGGAAAAAGGGAAGAAAGGTTTTTATATATCAAAAATCATTTACAAGGGCAACATGGACCAATGGAAACTCTCTACAAAAAGCCGCAAATAACCCTAGATAAAAAAAAAAAAAGTGTACAAAAGAGAAGAACAAAAAGTATTAAGTCCTACGAGGATTGGTCTTCATCGAAAGCAACATCCATGTCCTCAAGATCTTCTTCTTCAAACTCATCGGAGTCATCTTCGAGGAAGGCCAACTTCCGAGCTCGGTTTTCTTCTGCTCGGGCATTGTCAATCTCGGCCGCAATATTGAAATCTTGGGCTTGAGCATCCTAGAGGGCCTCCCTCCGAGCTTTCCACTTCGCATGATTGATCATGCTTTTGGCTTTTGTTTGAATGGCATCAACATCGATTTTGAACTGGGCCACCTTCTCGTCATCTTGGTTGCCGGCCTTGGCCACTTCAGATTTAGCCTCCTCGAGTTTGCTGACGATCGAATCGAGCTGAGACTGGAGCTCTGTGATCTTCTCGGTCTGCACCAAAATTTTCTCTTTCTCAGTTCGAAGCTAAGTCTCATACAAATCCAGCTGAGCCTGGACAGTCTCTTTCATCGCCGCCAAAAAGTCCATGCTTCCTTTAAAAACCCCAACCTCAACCCGTACAACCTCCACTTGCTTGCTAAGCTGGTCAATCTGCTCGAGCCTCTGTTGGATCTGCAGAATAGGGTCATTAGTTGTTATCTCTAAATCGGCATCACTATCGTGGAGCATTCCTCCAAACTGCAACCAGATCGTCCTGGAGTCTTTTGCTGAGGAGCCTATAAGTATCGCCCTTCTTAGTAAGGCTCCAAACGTCGGCCTTATGCTCCTCCCAGACTCTGACGAAAGCTTCGTGGTGCAGCACCAAAGCCTACAAAAGAAATGGAAAAAGTGTTAGGAATAATCTACAAACATAAAGGAAGCATGAAATGAAGTTAGAAGGTTACCCAAATTAGTGTGTGTTCGGCCTCGTTGAACAAACAAGCGGCCCCCACGGCATTCATCACCGCTTGGTCCTCTTCAGTCACCAGGCCCCTCAGATAACTGGCGACCCCGACCGGGGGGGTGGGGGACTCGAGCATCTTCAGGGACGGTCAGCACTAGATGCCGTGTATGGTTCGGGTTGATGCTCGGAGCCAAAAGTTGATCTACCAGCTTCAAGCTTGGTGTAAATCCAGTTTCTCCCGGCGATGGTACCTTCCTCGGCACCGAAAAATCGCCAAACTTGGGGACCTCCTTGGAAGTAGCCGCTTCGAGCCCATTGAAGAAGCCATGGAGATCCACCCGCTGACCATCCAGCATAGTGGCCTCTTGAATCATTATATTGGAAATCTAGGGCGAGTCCGATATGTCGACCACCCCAGGTTCGACCCCAGGAACCTCTTCCGTTACTTGGGGAGTTTTGCTTTGAGGATCTATTTCCCCTGTCTTTGATGTGTATGGGATGACCTCTGGCTAAGGAACCTCGGTCGAAGTTCCTTTATTGATTGCCTCCAGTTTGGAGGACTTCTGTACCGGAGCCGCAGCCCACGGACGAGTCACCAACTGGCGGACTCATCCATTAGCTGGCGGACTGAATCTATAGATAAGGGAATAACATTTCCCTTAGGCTTGCGAGGCTTCCTTACAGGCCTCTTCTTTTCCGAGCCCAGGGGACTCTGGGACCTTGGTTTGATTTTCTCCTTAGCCAACTTCGGAGCTGATGGTTGAGAGGGAATTTCTTCATCGCCGGAAGGGGGTCTCATTACAACATCCTTCCCGAGACTTGCAATGAAAAGAAAGCAAGTTAGCTAAAGAAAAAACTAAAGTAAATAACAAGAAGAGAGCAGAAGTTTACCGTGGTTGCAAGCCTCCCATCAGCCCTTGGAAAACTCTATCCAAGCCTGATCGGAGTAAGGCCTCTGAGATACCAGGCTCTCGACCCATCTTTTCTCTGGAACCGGGTGCGACATCTGGGCCACGACTGCAATAAATAAAGTAAAAATAATCGAGGTTTGGAGGAAACAAAAATTGGCAAAATGACATTCTAGGTAAATACACTTACGGTTAAAGTTCCACCTATCCGGGAACGGCATGTCTCTCGCAAGGATCAAGTCCGATGTCCTTTTTCGGATGAACCTGCCCATCCAGCCTTGATCGCAAGTCTCGTCAACTGGAGAACAAGGCTCTTCTGGCCCGGCGCTAAAGTTTAATCAGTCCTCCATAAATTCGGGGACTGTAGAGATACATTAGATGATTGAGGGTAAAGGATAAAACCTCGATCTTGCTGGTGAAAAAGCGGAAGAGGGCGACGATCCTCCAGAACGATGGGTGAATCTGGCCCAAGGTAACATCGTACCTTTTGCAAAAGGCTACTACTACAGGATCTAGGGGACTGAATGTAAAGGAGTAAGTGTAAACACTTAGGTGCACCTCTACATATGTGGTGATCAATTCCTCAGGGGAGGGAATGACCACGTCCTTGTTTTCCCAGTTTCACTCCTCTATGACTTTGTCGTTGAGTCCCTCGGTGATGGTGCACATGTACCTTGACATTGGTTCGTATCGTCCCTGTACCGAGGGAGTCTTCTCCACTTTGAAATCGACAACAGTAGGGCACCTTGTCGGAACGAATTCCTTAGGGTGGGGCTCCGCCGCAACCGCCTCGCCGGTAGAGCGCGATGAAGAAGGAGTCTCTTTTTGGGGCATAGTTTTGAAAGTTTTTTCCATTTGTGAAGAGCAAGTCAGAAAGCAAGGAATTGATTCAGGTTCGAAGAGTTTAGGTATAAGAGTCAAGAAGCAAAGAAATCTTTGAAAGCGAAGGCAGGGAAGATATTGTAAAGTTTGAAAGAAAGAAGATGGAGGGTTTATAGGTTGAAGGCAACGATTCAGAATCAGGTAGTGGCCAACCAGCGCCTGACAGTCATTTAATACCTCGGTAACCAGACCGACGGGACGTTTTGTTGCTTGCGTCATGGTCAAACTATCGCTGATGTCATCACTCCGAAAGGTGGAGCTCGGGAATTCATGTCGTTTCTCGTCATCTTATTTCTGAGAAACGAGGGGACAATCTGTATACGGTCAGAACGGGCCTGCCATTCTTGTGACTAATCGGGGTTGGATCATGATACGCCACAATTCGGCCTCGTATTGTATCGAGCCTCAATATGGAGCCATGTTGTTGAACCTTTAACTCGAGGATGATCCAGGGCGAGGCTCAATAAAGATCGAGACCAAGTAGAACCGAGGTCGAGTAAGATCGAAGGGGTTTCACCCGGACGAGTAACGGTAAGCCGAAATATTCGAGATCGAACGAGGATCACAGCGGGAATGTCGGCACGTATCAAGTCAAGGCCGGTTAATCAGTCAGTCGTGGAATTTTCTTACTGTAATTAGAATTGTACCATAAGTAGACCTCATCTACTATATAAAGGGGGTTCTAATCATTTTGTAATCATCACACTCATGCATAACGAAGTAATATATCACATTTTCTCTCTTAAGCTTTATACAAAGTTATTCAGTTCTTACTTTCCAATAACATACTCAATTGGTTCGAGGGCGACCTAGCTCGAGGGTCAAAGCTACGGATTACATTGGTTTGCTTTATTTTACAGTTAATTTCTAATATCAATTTTGCATATTTCTCAGTTTGTGCCAAGTAAAATCACATATCCTTAAAACCACTGATAAATTTAATTGTTATCCGATTTTACTGGTAAATACCCTGCTTGTAAAACCTAATATGTTAATTTTTGCAACAAAGTTAAAACCATGAAGAACATTTTTAGACCATTCACATGCAGGCCAAATTTTTTAACAGCATCTTAGAGCTGGGTTTTGCACCCAATTGTTCTATTCTCCGTGTCTTAGCTAGCGTTTAGATATAAATTTGGTTGAAACTTTAAAAAAGAATTTTTGAAGTTATGTAGAAATGCTCTACTATGTGGGATTATATTAGACATGTTATTGTTATGTTGAAAAATAATTTGTAAAAGTCCAAGGTTCAAACTTATGGAGTCACCAACGGTCAGTAAGGACTATGGAAATCTAGTTTCCTGTGGACTCTGTCTTCAGATATCTTGCTTTGAGAATTGCATTCCGATGGTCTGAATTGAATTTCTAACAATGTTTTAAATGCTGTTCAATACCTGTCCTTTTGACTAGAAATAGAATTCATGCGGTCTAATTATCAAGTGCCAGGCTTTTATTTTCACCGGAGTCGCAATTACTCATAATATAACTTCATTTTGCGTGCTAATGGAATTGGGACTTTCCATATTCTTTCTTTCTTTCTTCTCTTACACAAATCCATTTGTTCTATGAAAAAGTAATAATAAGACAATCCATAATCAGTTAAAATGTTTATTTGAACATCACCAAATCGATCAATTTTATTGGTAAAACCCCTATGATGCACCCCATCTTTTTTTTTTCTTTTTCAAATTGTGGAATGCAATTCGTTTCAAAATTTTGAAGAAGAGTTATAATTAAAAAAAAAAAAAATTCTTTTGGCAAAACTTTTTTCAACTAAACACCATTATTGAAAAGAAGTTTTCTAGTTTCTTTGTTGATTGTAGTTTGAAAAACAATTTTTGCGAAGACTTGAAAAGAAAAAAAAATTCTAATTTTGAAGCATGTTTAGGCTCTTGCCTAGCCAAAATCAGAAGAAAAGGAGACCAATAGTCGAAACACGCAGATTTTTTGGACCATTTGAACATTATTTGAAGCAGAAGTTGAAAAAACAAAAGTTTGTAGAGTAGATATGTGATTGAATAGTGATAACAACAACAATCACGACCACCCCGTAAAATCTCATAAAATAGAGTGTGAGGAAGGGTAGTGTGTGCAGACCTTATCCTTATCCCGATGGGGCAGATCGGTTGTTTTCGATAGACCCTCGGCACAGAAAGACGGAAATAAAATAAGAAGAGACAATGCATCAATATCGTCAGCAGAAATCATAAAAATAGTAATAGAAGAATAAAACCATAAGATAGATGACATGCAATAAAAATAATCAGTATTAGGGCTCGGGGCTATGATAAACAGAAAGGATAGTGTGGGCTCAACATTAACCACTAACCGTCTAAGATCAACCCTATCAAACCCGCGCTCACCCCCGGAATGGAAAAGCTCGACTACTCCTAGCCTACAACCCTAATGCTTGACCTCCAGGCCTTCCTATCTAGGGTCATGTCCTCAAAAATCTGCAGTCGTGCCACGTCCTGCCTGATCACCTCACCCAATACTTTTTATGTCTCCATCTACCTCTTCTCGTACTCACCAAAGCCAACCGCTCACACCTCATCACCGAGATATCAAGGTTTCTCCTCTGCACGTGCCCGAACCATATGAGCCTCACTTCTCGCATCTTGTCATCCACAGGGGCCACGCCCACCTTCTCCCGAATATCCTCATTTCTAATCTTATCCGTCCTAGTATGACATCACATCCACCTTAACATCCTCATCTCTGCTACCTTTATTTTCTGGATATAAGAGTTCTAGACCGGTCAACACTCTGCCCCATACAACATGACCGGTCTAACCACAACTTTATAAAACTTACCTTTGAATAACTTCACTTGAAATACACCTTTAAACCAATATTTAAACTTAAAAAAACTTTCTAAGTGTTTCGTATAAAGGAAATGTTTTCCTCAAAAATATTCCTGGAAAAGAATAGTTATATCACTTATTTTCTTATGTTGGTTGGTGAATATAAAACATTAACATATTTTCTAGTGTCTGATTAGTGAGTCAAAAAAATATTATTTGGAAAAATATATAAATTTAGGAAAACACTATGGGGTGGAGTGGGGGGCGGGGTTGGAGATGGGGTGGGAGGCGAGAAGGGGTTGGGGGTAGTGGTGGGGTGGTGGGTGTGGCAGGGGATGGGTGGCATGGGGGTGGGTGAGATTTGGTGGGAGTGAGGAATAGAGTGAGGAAGGTTGGAAAAGAATTTTGAAAAATATTTTATTTTCTCTCTTGGATAGGAAATTATTTTTTCCCAATTGTAAAAACATGTTGGTTCGTGAGGAAAATGTTAAGCCAGCAACAATTGAAAAATATTTTTCAAAATATGTCTTCCATTCATGTCAAACACACCCGAAATTTTGTTCTTAATAACGGAAACAACAAAGACATAGTAGGAGTATTGACCAAACTCAATTACATGTTTATAAAGGCATTTACGAAAAGGATAGTAGTTCTACGAAGTATAAATTGTCCATTAATACAGTAACTTTTTACGAATTAGCCTAACTAAGAAATCAAATAAAAATTCTCATAATTATCCTTACGAGAAGTATAAATAAATTCGCATAATTGTCCTTATGAGAAGTATAAATTCTCATATTTGTTCTTATGAGAATCGTAGTGTCTATCTTGAACACGCATAACACATGGTGGATGTCATTAAGATATCAATATGTATACAGTTAAAATCGGGTCCACCCAATTTTACTGATTAACCGAGATCAGGAGATGGATCGAAGATCGGCCCATAGTAGATCAGATCGAGGCATGAGGACAAGATACTGAGTTCGGGATTCGAGGTACCTATCGAGATCGAGACTGGCAAGGATCGAGACCAAATAGGGTAGACATCGAGCAAGACCGAATATAACATAATAGCAGAATTGCGAGATATCCGTGACTAGTCTAAGATCATGGCGGAAATCTCGGAACGGATCAAATCAAGAACGGTTATTTAGCTAATCATGAGATTTCTTTCTATAATTAGAATTGTACCATAAGTAAGATTCCTCTACTATATAAAGAGGGGTTCTAATCATTTGTAACACACATTACTCTCGCATATCAAAGAAATATAATTTTCTCTCTTGCTTATACTTTCTTGTTCATCAGTTTGCTTTATACTTCATTATTCTAGTATCAGTCAGTTCGAGGGCACCCTAGCTCGAGGCTGAATTGCATTTCAACACTGGTTTGCTTTAATTTATTGCCAATTTCTATTATTAATCATCGCATTTATCAATTGATATTAGGTAAATCACGTGTCCTTAAAACTACATTATAAGTTTAATTGTTATCCGATTTTAAGGGTAAATAGTTTGGCACCCACCGTGAAACTAGGGATAATAGCGATTGCCTGGTATTAATTCTCATAACACACACTACTTTACGCTTGTTCTGGTAAGTGTTTTTGATTTCAGGATCACCATGTCGAACTCACAAGCAGTACCCGTAAACGCCGACAACGACCTTGGTTTTCATGAGGAAAATGACAATATAGCTTCCCAGGGATCGAAGTGCCGCAGGCTGGCCTCGAGGGAATACCAATTGCAAATATCGTCGATGTTAGTTCACATATCGTACTAAATGAAAATCTGGGTTTTGATCCCGAAGTTAGCGTATGCAGGGAAGTTCGATCAGGTGGTCGAGGTACGCAGGACTGAGAAGATGGTGGAGTCAGCCTCCAATTAATATTTGAAATGTTACAGGCTCAATAAGCGGCTATAGTGCAACTGCAAAATCAACACCGAGAACTGAGCGGGGTCGAACCTGAGCCCTCACTAGAAGCTAATCACAGGGCCAAACAAATCCCGGAGAGATCGAACACCAATGAATCGAGGACTGACCCCACAATTATGAAAATGCTCGAGGAGCTCACTAAGAGAATCGAATCAGGGGAAAAGAAGATCGAGGCAAATGACAAAAAGGTAGAAACATACAACTCCTGGGTTGACCAAATACCGGGGGAATCACCGATTCTATAGGGATTGGATTCGAAGAAGCTTGACAGAAGCCTTTCCCCCCAACTGCGGCTCCAAAGCCCATCCTGAAGAAATTCCGCATGCCATAAATCCCCAAGTACAATGGGACCACCAACCCTAATGAGCATGTCACTTCTTATACATGCGATGTGAAGGGGAATGACTTAGAAGATGATGAGATTGAGTCTGTTCTGCTGAAGTGGTTTGGAGAAACTTTATCGAATGGGGAGATTATATGGTACCACAATTTGCCACCCAATTCCATCGATTCCTTCACAATGCTTGCAGATTCCTTCGTCAAAGCACACGCCAGAGCAATAAAGGTTACGACCGAACCTCTTCAAAGTGAAATTAAAGGACAACGAAATGTTAAGGTAATTCTTATCTCGGTTCCAGATGGAAGGCATGGACCTACCCCCAGTCGCAGATGATTGGGTTGTCCAAGACTTTACTTAAGTTGTGAACGTACGAAGTTCGGTAGCATCACGACAGCTAAAGAAAAATTTATTTGAGTATCCAGCCGTGACCTAGGCTGATGTACATAATCTGTACCAGTCGAAAATCAGGGTCGAGGATGATCAGTTGGGGACCCCTTCCGGTTCCGTTTATCCAAACAGGTCTGTCGGTAGAATTCAGAGGGATATCGATAGAGAACCCCAATCGAACAGAGATTGGTATCAACCATACAACGCAGATCATAGAAACAACGGTCCAAGACGTAACCCCATTCGAAGTGATCGAAAATGATCGAGGACAGAGCTCCCGAGGACTCATGAGTAAAAGTGGCTTCGATAAACATGTCGAGCCCACAGAAGCACCACGACTATCAAAATACAACTTCAACATCAACGCATCAGGTATTGTATCAGCCATTGGGCGGATCAAGGATACCAGATGTCCTAGACCCCTATAGACCGATCCGGCACAAAGGAACCTAATCAAAATTCAAATACCATGGTACTCATGGTCATAGAACCGAGGACTGCTGACAACTAAGGGAGGAGATAGCCCGCCTGTTTAACGAGGGCCACCTTCGAGAATTCTTGAACGACCGAGCTAAAAACCACTTCAGAGACAGGGACGCAAACAGGAAGAACAAACAAGAAGAACAACAACACGTGATTCACATGATCGTTGGTGGGGTCGACATTCCTCAATGACCGGTGTTCAAGCGTACTAAGGTGTCGATCACCAGGGAAAAGCGAACTCGAGACTACGTACCAGAAGGGACTTTGTATTTCAATGATGAGGAAGTAGAGGGGATCTCACAACCCCACAACGATGCATTGGTAATATCTATTCTTATGAAAAAAATTCAGGTTAAACGTGTTTTTATTGATCCAGGAAGCTCAGCCAATATTATTCAATCGAGGGTCGTGGAGAAGCTCGGCCTTCAGGATCAGATTGTGCCTGCAGCTCGGGGTCTCAATGGTTTTAACATGGCAAGTGAAACTACTACTGGAGAAATCATCTTGCCAGTAAACATATCCGAGACCATTCAAGGAACAAAGTTCCATGTAATTGAGGGCAATATGAGATACAACGCCCTACTCGGAAGACCCTACATTCATAACATGAGGGCAGTCCCTTCAACCCTTCACCAAGTTCTGAAGTTCCCTACACCGGAGGGAGTAAAAATAGTGTATGGGGAACAACATGCCTCCAAAGAGATGTTTGCGGTCGATGAAGTAATATCATTGTCATCACTCTCATCAACAAAATGATTGGAGTCCAAAGGAAAGCAGGAAGGTAAATTGCAACCACATGCACCAGCCTCGACTCAGTCGGAGAAGAAGGGAACGGACGAGGACGATGACTACTGGATCCCTCGATCCTTTATAATTCCCGATGATTCTGATGCCACCAAATTGACAGTCAAAGAGTTGGAAAAATTCATACTGATCGAGGACCTACCCGAACAAAAGGTATACCTAGGCACGAGGTTGACTCCGAGCTCAGGAAAAAACTTATTCAATTCCTTTTAAATAACATGGATTTTTTTGCTTGGTCCCATCTCGATATGACAGGGATTCCACCGGAGATGACTACACATCTATTAAGCTTGGACCCAAAATTCCGCCCAGTAAAACAAAAGAGAAGGCCCCATTCCAAGGATAAGCATGCATTCATCAAGGACGAGGTAACAAAACTTCTCAAAATAGGATCCATTCGGGAGGTAAAATATCCTGAATGGTTATCTAACGTAGTTGTAGTCCCTAAGAAGGTAAATAAACTTAGAATGTGCGTAGACTATAAGAATTTAAACAAGGCTTGACCTAAGGATTCTTTTCCTTTGCCGAATATCAATCGCATGATCAATGCCACGGACGGCCACGAGAACCTCAGTTTTCTCGATGCCTACTCCGGGTACAATCAAATACAAATGAACCTGTAGGATCAGTAAAAGACTTCGTTCATCACTAAATACGACACCTATTGTTATAACATAATTCCATTTGGACTAAAAAATGTTGGTGCTACTTATCAACGCCTAGTAAATCGAATATTCGAAGAACCATTGGAAGTTTATATTGATGACATGTTAGTTAAGTCCCTGCAAGCAGAGGAGCATTTGAAACATTTGCAGGAGACCTTCAAAATACTAAGAAAGTACAACATGAAGCTCAACCCGGAAAAGTGCGCATTCGGGGTTGGCTCGGGCAAGTTCCTCGGCTTTATGGTATCGAATCAGGGGATCAATATCAACCCTGATAAAATCAAGGCAATCGAAGATATCAAGATCATGGATAATGTCAAGGTCGTACAAAGTTTAACATGGTGCATAGCCGCCCTAGGTTGATTCATTTCGAGGTCCTCGGATAGAAGCCACCAATTCTTCTCAGTGCTTAAGAAGAAGAGAAATTTCGCATGGACCCCGGAATGCCAACAAGCTTTGGAAGAACTAAAATGATTTCATACCTCGAAAGTGGACGAGCAACTCTATTTATACTTGGCGGTCTCGGATATAGCGGTAAGTGGGGTCATAGTTCGAGGAGAGCAAGGTACGCAATTCCCTATTTACTATTTTAGTCGAACCTTAGGTGAGGCCGAAACCCGATACCCACACTTAAAAAAAATCGCTTGCTTTAATAATCGCCTCTAGGAAATTAAAACCATATTTTCAGTGTCACTCGATTTGTGTTGTGACTACTTATCCTCTTCGCAACATTTTGCACAAACCTAAACTCTCGGGTCGATTGGCCAAATGGGCCGTCGAGATCAGTGGATACGATATCGAGTATCAACCCCGAACGACCATCAAGTCTCAAATCTTGGCAGACTTCATGGCCGACTTCACGCCAGCACTCATACCCGAGGTCGAAAAGGAACTATTATTAAAATTGGGTACATCATCGGGGGTGTGGGCCTTCTTCATAGATGGGGCTTCGAACGTGAAGAGGTCCGGGCTAGGCATCATTTTGAAGCCGCCCACAAGTAATACAATTAGATAATCTACCAGAACATCGACATTAACTGACAATGAGGCCGAGTATGAGGCCATGATTACGGGTCTCGAGCTTGCTAAGAGTTTGGAATCATAGGTCATCGAGGCCAAATGTGACTCCCTACATGTAGTAAACCAAGTCAATAGAAATTTTGAAGTTCGAGAAGACCGAATGCGGAGATACTTGGACAAACTACATGTGGCTCTACACCGATTTAAGTAATATACCCTACAACACGTACCTCGGGAACAAAACAGGGAAGTCGATGCCCTTGCAAACTTGGAGTCATCGGTCGAGGATGACGAACTTAGCTCGGAGACTGCCCTACAACTTTCGAGGTCAGTAATCGAAAAACTGAATGCAGAGATACTTGGACAAACTACAGGTGGCTCTACACCAATTAAAGGAATGGACCCTACAACACGTACCTCGGGAACAAAATAGCAAAGTCGATGACCTAACAAACTTAGGGTCATCGGTTGAGGATGACGAACTTAGCTCGGGGACTGTCTTGCAACTTTTGAGGTCAATAATCGAATAGGGCCACACCGAAATAAACTCTACAAGCCTGACCTGGTATTGGAGGAATAAGTATATCGAATACCTAAAGAACGGGAAGCTTCCATATGACCCTAAGGACTCGAGGACTATACGCACAAAGGCAACACGGTTCACATTGGCCGAGGATGGAACAGTGTTTAGGAGAATGTTCAATGGACCATTGGCGATATATTTGGGACCAAGAGACACCGATTACATCCTACAGGAAATTCACGAAGGCACTTGTGCAAACCATTTTGTTGCCGAGTCATTGGTTCACAAAGTTATCATAACAGGGTACTATTGGGACGATGTGGAAAACGATACCAAAGAGTTCGTTTGCAAGTGCGATAAATGTCAAAGGTACGCGCCGATGATTCACCTAGCCTGGGGAGCATCTCCACTCGGTCCTATCCCCATGGCCGTTCATGAAATGGGGAATGAATATCGTCGACCCTCTGCCATCGGCCCCAGGTAAAGCTCAGTTTATTTTATTTATGACTGACTATTTTTTTTAAATGGGTTGAAGCACAGGCTTTCGATAAAGTTAGAGAAAAAGAAGTCGTAGACTTCATTTGGAACCACATTATATGTCGATTCGGGATGCCTGCCGAGATTGCATGCGACAATGGGAAGCAATTCATCGGTAGCAAAGTGACCAAATTTCTTGAGGATCACAATATTAAAAGGATTCTATCGACACCATATCATCCCAGTGGAAACGCACAAGCCGAATCGACAAACAAGACCATCATTCATAATCTAAAGAAAAGATAACGACGCTAAAGGAAAATGGAGAGAGGTACTACCCGAGGTTCTTTGGGCGTACCGCACGATGTTGAAATCCAGTACGGGGGCAACACCGTTCTATTTAGTCTATGGTGCCGAAGCTCTGATCCCAGTCGAAGTTGGGGAACCTAGCCTCAGGTTTCGATATGCAACAGAAGATTCAAATCACGAAGCTATGAATACAAGCCTCGAATCGCTAGATGAAAGACGGGAACCGTCCTCGTTCGAATGGCCGCACAGAAACAACGGATTGAAAGGTATTACAATCGAAGAGCAAATCTTCGACACTTTAAAATTGGGGACTTAGTTTTGAGAAAGGTCACCCTCAACACTCGAAATCCGAATGAAGGAAAACTTGGCCCAAACTGGGAGGGAACATATCAAGTCCTCAACATCATCGGAAAAGGATCCTGCAAGCTTGGCACGATGAACGGCGAGCAACTACCAAACAATGGGAACATATCATTCCTTAAACGATATTACTGCTAAGGTACGACCTTCTCCGTTTTCATTTATGTTTTAAATTAACCAATTGCAGGTGTTCGATCGAGGATGTTAATGGATCCTTCAACACGAAGTCCTTAGGTTTGAAAGCACGCGTTGCACTCTTTTTCTCTTAGAGCGGTTTTTCTCCAATTGGATTTTTCCGGTGAGGTTTTTAACGAGGCAACCATTGTTCATGCTAACTTATAGCAATTCAACAGTATCCGAGACTTCTTTACAATCAACGTCGAATACTGGGGGGCATCACCCTCGAATGACAAATTTGTTGCAAGAAAAGTACTTCGTTTCAATAGGGTCTCGATAGGTAAAATTTGTAAGGGCCAAACGGTCGAATGAGCCATGCTCATGTAGGTTACTCGAGCCCTAACATCAAACATATACGCATGTATAATCATCTATTGAGAGAAGTATTTTTCCTTGCCAAATATTTCATGCCTTAGAAAACTTTTACTTTACAATTTCATGCTCTTGATCTATTGTGTAAACAGGCTTAAGGGCCGATCACAATAGAAGTTCGATAACTAAGCCCATACTCGAGTATTGCTGTCCGAAAAATAGACGCGATCAAATTATTAAAACCTCGAGATCTTATGACCTTAAAAAGGCAATCCTTGAATTTTATAGACCACGGCCACCCCACTCGGGGACTGAGTGTAATGTGAAAACAAGCCCAAGAGGCAAGTCCCAAAATAAAAAGGCTACAGCCAAATTAACACGGTTCGAAGACATCCGAATTTCGTATTAAAACAGGCCTTCGAATATTTTCATCAACCGGTTAAAAAGGCTACCCTCGGTAAAATTACAAAGGGTTTCGATAATATCGACCCTCGAAAACCCTAATGGTTACAAAATTATTCAAACTCTTGAACAAATTCTTTATATGCTAAGTTATTACGAAACAAAGGGTTTCGATAATTTTGACCCTCGAAAACCCTAATGGGTATATAATTGTTCGATCTCTCGAACAAATTCCTTATTTCATGCTAAGGCATAACAAATTTTATATGATTAAACAATAAAATTTTCAAGCAGATAAGGGGAAAAAGCCATTCTTTTTTATAAAGGCCACAACGGCCTAACACAAAAGCCTAAGGGCCATTTTTATTTTGAGTTCGAGAAATCATACTCACTCAAATAAAACCTAAGGGTTACTCTACTTCGAGTTCGAAAAAATACTCACTCGATTTATAAAAACTATACTAGTCCGACTTCAAATTCCCTAAGCCTCGAACTTATTTTCATAAGGTATAAATTAAACAAAATTTTCATAAGGCAGAAAATGAAATAAAGGCAAGTCGTAAAGAAAAGAGATCTTTATATATGAAAGGATATTAACAAGGTCCGATCAGGCTCCTACACAAAAGATCAAAAATGAAAAAATCCTAAAGTTCCTAATTATCTTTAGGGGCAGCTTCTTCTCCATTGGGGTCTCCCCTGCTCTCGCTCATGGTGTCATCATCATCACCGGAGGAGGCTAGTGCCTTAGCATTGGCTTCGAGCTCTTTGGCATTTTTATCTCTTCAGTGAGATCGAATCCTAGAGCATGAATATCCTTGAGGGTTTCCCTCTAAGATTGGCACTTGGCGAGCTCGGTAACCCAATATGCTCAATTTTGGGAAGCCTCGGCAGTTTTATTTGCTTGGGCTTGAGCAGCTTCAGCATCAGACTGGCAGACGTCCACGATCGCCTCAGCATCGGCCTTGACCTTTTCAACCTCAGATTTAGCCTTTGCAAGTTCGGTGGCCAATCGAGCCTTGAGCTCCTCAATTTTCTTAGCTCGTGCCAAGCTCTTCTCTTTCATATCCTGAAGCTGATTTTCAGCCGATGAGGCGGTCCATATTTTGCGAGGTGAGGTGGTCCATATTTTGCTTCCATGCCAAGGTCTCTGCCTTCTTCGCATCGATCTCTCCTCGAAGCTGCTCGATCCTCTCGAGCTTCTATTGGACCTGTGAGATCGAATTATTAGCGACCATTCCTGAACCGATTCCACGAGCTACTAAGATTTTATTTACCTGCTCAGTCAGGTTAGTTTGTTCTTTCTCAGCCGCGGATAGCTCAGCTCAGAGGTCCTTGATTTCTTTTTTTTTTCTCACTAAGGAGTTTAAGGGCATTCTTCTCCTCGGTAAGCCTTTGAATGTTGGCCTCGTACCGACTCAACTCTACTCGAGACCTAGAAAATGCCTCTGATGAAGCACTCGGGCCTACACAAACAAAGGGAAATAAATTAGACAATGAGAAAAATACAAGTATAGCGTTAACAAAGGAATTCAAGGCTTACCTCATTCAAGGCTTGTTGTGCATCATTAAAGAGGCACAATGCTCCCACTTCGTCCATCAGGGCCTGGTCTTCCTCCGTGACCAGACCCCGAAGATAACTAGCCACTCCTACAGGGGCAGCAAAAACTCGAGCATCCTCCGGGATAGAGATGACAATTCTTTGTTTAATCTCGAGACAGACGCTGGGGGCCGGGAACTGATCGGTTAGTATGAAACTTGAAGAGGTACCACTTGAGTCCTCCCTCAAGTCGCTCAGACCGGATACATCCTCGATCCCGGAAAAATAACCACGGAAGGGTCCTCCCCTCCGTGGGCTACTTCTGCATCAGGAATCTTCATGGCTTGGGCTCCCGAATCGTCTCCTCGCAAAATGAAGGGAGGGACGGGGAGTCTCTAACTTCTAATTCCCCAAGTGGGTATCTTGGGGCATTATTTTCACCTCGAGGAGCCTCAAGACTAACCTCCACGACCGATTCTGCCACTTTTTTGCCTCGAGATGAGGCATCTTCAGCCTTTGCCAACTCGGGGACTCCGCCCGAGGCCCCGTCAGCTCGGGGTAGATTGTTTTCGGCTCCTACCATCTCGACGACCTTCTGAAACTTAGTATTCGTCTTTACTCGGGCCACCAGCCCGAAGCCGTCTTCCTCTTCTTCTTCCTCTCTTAGGAGTCGTTTGACTCCGCAAGCAAGGGGATGGTGTCCTTTTTCGGCTTATGAGCCATTTTTTTCTTGGGCTCTAGATCCTCGGAGGTTGAGTTCATCTTTCTCTTTTTCTTCTTCGCCGGCTTCGGGACCGGGATCGAAGTTTCTTCTTCACCAGATGGAAGCCTCATGACTGCATCCTTGCCGAGACCTGCAAGAAAAGAAGTTGAATAAGTATGGGAGGAATGTCTTAACCTAATTACTATACATATGAAAAGGGGCTTACCATGATTTTTGGCTTCCCATCGGCCTTTCGACAAGCCGTGCCATGCACGTTCATCATACATTGAGGTTGAGACTATGTCCCTGACCTAGCTCTCAAGTTTAGGGATGGCACCGAGCATCCAGGCAGTAGCTACATCGAAAAACATCATTGATAAGAGAAAGAGGAGAAGCAAAGTAACAAATAGAAATTAATAATGGGATCATACTTACGTTTCATATTCCACCTCTCGGGGAATGGCATCTTCTCGACCGGAATCAGGTTCGAGGTCTTTACCCTGATGAATCGACCCATCCAGACTCGATCCATGTCCTCGTCTATGCTGGAGGTGAAGACTTTGGTGGCTCGACGTTGGAGCTTTATTAACCTACCTCGGTAAAGCCGGGGGCTGTATAACCTGATGAGGTTGTCGAGGGTGAAGGGGAGCCCTTCGACTTTGCTCACGAAGAATCTGAGCAGTATTACGATCCTACAGAAGGAGAGGTAGATTTTCCTGAGAGTCACCTGGTACTTTCTGTAGAAGTCCATGATGATTGGGTCGAGGGGACCCAATATGAAGGGTAAGTGTAAGCACTCAGGTACCCTTCCACGTGGGTGGTAATGTCCGACTCTGAGGCCGGTATCACGACCTCTTTATTTTGCCAGTTACAATCCTTCTTCACTTTCTTGAGAAAGTTCTCAGGTACGAGCATATGTATCTCGATACCGGCTCGTAACGACCGGGAACCGATGAGGTTTTCTCGATCTTAAAATCGGAGCTAATAACGCACCCCCCAGGAATACATTCCTCAAGGCGTGGTTCCACCGGTGTTTTCCCGTCGGCCGACTGTGAGGATGAATCGGCTTCCTTTTGTTGCACAGTCTTTGATGTTTTCGCCATTTGGTTTTTAGGTTAAAGAAATATGAAGATGGAGAGATTTGGCATTTTAGGAAAAGGTTAACGGTGAGACTTGAAAATTTGCAGATGAAGAACTTGAAAAATGCAAAGAGCTTTGAAGATTAGAGTAGAAGAAGTTGAAAGTAAAGTTTGAAAGACTAAAAAAGGCCATTTTATGTATTTCAAGGCGACGGTTCGAAGTTGCTAATGGCCGACCATCAACTGACACATATTAATAACCTGGGAAACTTTACCGACGAGACGTCTCGGTCACTTCTGTCGCTTATGTCATAGAGATGACGTAATGACAAGTCGAGGTAAAAATCGAAGACTCAATTCGTTTCTTGTCATTACATTCCAAAAAATGAGGGGACTATCTGTATACGGTTAAAACCGGGCCGACCCGATTTTACTGATTAACCGAGACTAGAGGATGGATCGAAGATCAACCCCATAGTAGATCAAACCGGGGCATGAGGACAAGGTACCGAGTTCGGGATTCGAGGTACCTGTCGAGATCGAGACTGTCAAGGATGGTGACCAAACAGGGTAGCCATCGAGCATGACCGAAGATAGCATAATAACAAAAAGGTGAGATATCCGTGGCTGGTCGAAGATCATGGCGAAAATCTCGGAATAAATCAAATCAAGAACGGTTATTTAGCTAATCATGAGATTTCTTTCTATAATTAGAATTCTACCATAAGTAGGATTTCTGTACTACATAAAGGGGGTTCTAATCATTTGTAACACACATTACTCTCGCATATCAAAGCAATATAACACTTTCTCTCGCTTATACTTTCTTGTTCATCAGTTTGCTTTATACTTTATTATTCTAGTATCAGTCAGTTCGAGGGCATCCTAGCTCGAGGATGAATTGCATTTCAACATTGGTTTGCTTTACTTTATTGCCAATTTCTATTATTATTCATCGCATTTATCAATTGATAATAGGTAAAATTACGTATCCTTAAAAACACATTATAAGTTTAATTGTTTTCCGTTTTTAAGGGTAAACACAACCATATCTGAGCCTTTCGAAATACATTTAACATTGACATACTCAGCTAGAGAATTAAGATCAGGGTGTGGTTGCTGAATTAAGATCAAAGAGTAAGCAAGATTTTCTGTCTTGTAAAAATAAAAAGTTGACTAAATTCCTGTAATGATAAATGGTATCTTTTATTATATTTATATTTAATATTTTTATTTTACTTATTATCTATATATACATATTTAGTAAAAAAATTTGACGGGAGCGGTATTGCGCGACACCGCTTTAGGTAAAGTGTATCGGCCCCGGGCTCATATACGTACGTAGTAATCACAACTGCCAACTTAATTATAAAACTAAATGGAGGCTATAATGTTAATTGTTAGATAATAATGCAAACTTGCATATTTTTAGTTTCTATCTATTTTGTATATATTCTCATGTGCCAAGTTCAATGTACGAGAGACAACAAAGTGGTAAGGAAAAAATATTCTCAGCCCTTAATTCCTTTTAAATACTTTTTTCTTATTGGATTTAGCTGTGAAGCAGTCTTAAAGACAGTATATATTGGAATTTAGTGTTGAAGCTATGAATTCCCAGTGTTTTAAAACAACTAACACTACCCCTCGCCTCCGTCAAAACCACCTGATATCACACATGAGAATACAACAAATTACGGTGTGGAAGACAAAGCGTCTTTCGAGGAAAAGCTTTCAAACCCAATGAACTTTACAAATACTTTAACCCTTTCCCAAAACTCAATAGATGAAACCTCCCCAGAAGATGGATTACAAGAGCATTTAATAGAGATCAACACACGGGGAATTAAAGCAATAGACCTAACCGTGGAAGACAAGCATAGAATTTATGAACCCTACATCATTACCTAAAGAAGAAGATCTCAGAATTGTGGCATCCCTCGGAGAATTTCCCACTAATCGATCTAGGGGAGGATTACTACATCAAGTTTACTAAGAAAGAAAATATGGAAAAGGCCCTCCATCATGGACCATGGTTTATCAACGGTCACTACTTATCAATTACAAAATGGAGACCAAATTTCGTAGCAAACAAAGAAAAATTGACAGTTTCAGCAGTATGGATCAGATTACCACAATTGCTAGCGGAGTTTTATAACGGAAAACTTCTTGGAAAAATTGGGAATGCCATAGGGCGATTATTAAAAATCGATGCTTACACTTCTATCACAGTAAGAGGTCGCTATGCTAGGCTCTGTGTTGAGCTACCGTTGGAATTCCCTGTCCAACCTTTCATCTATATAGGTCAACATAAACAGTAGATACACTACGAAGGTGAAAATTTTTTATGCAAAAATTGTGAACGGCTGGGCCATACCCAAACTCAGTATAATTACATCCAGAAGGAAGCCATGGACAAAACATCCCAAACTAAGGATCAAACAACCAAGAACTTGGAAGAAGCAAAAGGGGAGTGGAAGACAGTGTCCTTCAACAAAGGAAAGAAGTACGATACAAAGAGTAATCCAAGAACCTCCTCAAAATCAATGAAAAATCACAACTCAGGTATCACGGTAAAGTTATTTAATGCAACCAATGGTAAGTACAAGTCTTACAATATAAATCAAAAAATCCTGTTAAGATGCAAGAATATTACATAGAAAAGGCTACTAAAAACCTGCCCATGGAAAATACCACAATCCAAACTCAAAACAACTTTTCTCTCTTAGAAGATGAGCAAATGGTTTTGTGTGAAGTCACTGAAACTTTAAAAAATGATAATAATAATAATAATAAAAAAGATTATTTGGACAACAATGAACAATTGGATGTGTCTATGAACAACCTGGACATGTCGGACTTACACGTGGCATTGGCAAACTCTCCACTTACCACTGCCATGCACGACACCCCCGCAAATAACTTGATTAATAATAATAAAAAATAATATAGACCCTACTACCGCTAATTCTAACCAATTAAATCACTATTCCTATTCTGATTACCCGATAACTGAGATAACTACTACTAACCTACCTTGTTTAGGATTAGACCAATAATCCCTTGAGCATGCCTTACAAATGTCAAACCCAACCCCAAAATTCGAACAAATGGCACACCAACTCACACACAGAACCCATGCAAGATCTGAAGAAGATCTAGTTAAATGCAATATGCCACTCCACACAAACAACATGCAAATAGAAATATCAATCATTAGCCCAATTACCAATACTCTCACTGGCAAACCAAAAGCCGCACCTGAAAAATAACCGTATAAACAACCACGACCCTTCTCTGCAAAATGCCAAGAATCCCGTCCACTTTGAGAAGAAGACACAGATTAGTCTAAATCTTGAGACACCACGGAGTCCAAAACATGGAGAATCTACCCTCTTTTCCCCCACAATTGGAGAATTAACAAATCATCCTAGTACAACCTCCTCCAACTCAAGACTATCAACCACTTTCATGGATGGAAGTGGGGCTGCTGGGCCATGCAGTGTCTTTCAATGTTCAAATAAATAGATAGGAGGCAATTATCATCCTCCACAATACCCAATACCTAGCTCAGTTGATATCCGAAGGAATGAGACTCGCAATGAACAACTACTTGAATCAGGTTTGGCTACACAACATCTTGCACCCGTTGGCACCATCAATGAACCCTCATCTAATGCATGCAATAATGAACCAGTGGAACATGCCAACCCACTTCAACCCCATGCAAACACCCAGCCATGGATATGCCATTCTTCCCCTCGGAAACTCTCTCTCACCTAAACACTATCTTCATGCCTTCGGAGAATCCTCAACAGTCCCAAACTCACCAAACACCACCAATGGAACAACAACCACCACTGTTCCAACCCCAGATGATGCAAGAGCCAGAAGAAGAAGAGGCTCCAATGGAGGAAATAGAAGACCTCCTAATCCCCAAAGAATGGAACAAATCTTGGAATTCTCAAACATAAACGAGGTATGTGTTCAACTGAGACGCAAGAGAAGAGGCATGTGCTCAACTGCCCATTGGCACTATACAAGTGCTCAATGGACATCAGGCCTCCACAGGACCCAACATTGGGCAATCGGGCCATGATTCTAGTTCCCTCACTCAGGAGGAATTAACCCTGTATTCTGAGAGGGAGGGAGGGAGAATGGGGACCCAACAAACCTAGAACTGAATTTATCCATGAATCGTCCAACTAATTTCATCATTTGGAACATTAAGGGAGGGAATAACGATGAGTTTAGGAGAAACTTCAGAGAAATGGTCGACACTCACAGTCCATGCATGGTCACTCTTTTAGAAACTAGGATGACTAATCCTGCTCAAATGTTAAACGACTTTGGTTTCTCAGAGATGATAGAAGTGCTTGCACAAGGCCAATCAGGAGGGATGGTAGTAATTTGGAACCACAATGTTGTCACAGTCCATAATTTTTGTGCGCAGGAACCAGGAAATTCATGCTACAATTGAGGTACTTCCTATTCGTAAACCTTGAATTTTTTCTTCAATTTATGCTAGCACGGATAAGAATAATAGGAAGAATATGTGGGACAATCTATAAAGTATCCATAAAAACTACAAAGGGCATTGGATGGTAGGAGGAGACGTAAATGATATAATGGGTTCAAATGAAAAATTTGGTAGAAGACCCGTAAATAGTAATAGAACAAATTTCCTTTGGTAAAAATTGAACAACTGTAATTTAATTGATATTGGTTATAAGGGGTGCAAATATACTTGGTCTAATCATAGAAGATTTAATAAAGGGCTTGTAATGGAGCGATTAGACAAAATCTTAGGAAATGAACAGTGGCTAGAAATTTTTCCAAAATGCTCGGCAATTCATCTTCCTAAAACATATTCTGACCATAACCCTCTATTAGTTGAGTTAATCCCTAGAAGTAGATTTGATTATAAACAACCATTTAGACTAGAAACCTATTGGTGTAGATACCCAGAATTCCAAACTATGGTTAGGATACATTGGACTGGAATAGATTACTGTAAAGCTAGCGAGAATTTTTCTACCAATATTAAGACTTGGAAGGGAAATACTTATGGAGACTTAACTGCCAAAAAAAAAAAAAATCTTAGCAAGGCTCCAAGGGATCCAAAACACTATAAATTACACAAATAGTATTTTTTTTACAACAATTAGAGGTTAGCCTAAGAAAAGACTTCAATGATATTCAGATAGAGGAAGACTACTGAAAATTGAGATCTAGAGTAATGTGTCTTAATGAAGGTGATACCAATGCAAAAAAAATTTCTAATAGGAAAAGGAGAAATTAAATTACTTACTTTAAGGATGAGGCTGGAAACTGGCTAAACGACCATAATCTGATCATGTCTCATGTTTGCAATTACTTTAGGGATACTTTCACTACTTCACACGTAAGCACAAATTGGAATGATATCAAAACTAGTCCCTATAGTCATTATAAAGGTGATCTAAGTACTCTTGATAATCCCTTAATGGATATTGAAATAACTAGAGTCATCTTCTCCTTTAAACTTTTTAAGGCTCCTGAACTAGTCGAGGTATTAGGCAAGGCGACCCTATATCCCACTACATTTTTATTTTGTGCATGAAAATATTTTCAAGGTACATAAACCACCAAGTAGATATCCTTAAGTGGAATCCTATTCAACTAGGTAGGAAAAGCCCGCAATTCTCTCATGTTTTTTTTTGTGAATGATCTAACACTGATGACTAAAGCAGACAATTCTTCATGCCAAGCCATAAAAATTGGCCTCAACCTTTTTTCTAACCTTTCCGGCCAAAGTGTAAACACTACCAAATCAAAAATTATCTTCTCAAACAATTGCCACCCTAACATTATTGAGGACATCTCTGCTAGCCTAGGTCTTAAAAGGAGTAACACTTTTGGAACCTATTTAGGTTTCCCAATCCTTACTAAAAATTCAGACCAAATGATTATCTCTTTATTATAGACAAAATGAGGGCTAGATTGGCAAACTGGAAAACTAAGTTTATAAATATAGCTGGAAGAACTACCCTAGACCATGCTTGCTTTAATTCAATCCCAAACCATTACATGCAATATACCCTCATCCCCACGAAAGTCTTAAAAAACATTGACAAACTACAAAGAGACTTCACATGGGGTACTATGGCTGATAGGAAAAAACTTCACATAATCAAATGGTCTACAATATACCAACCAAAACCTAATGGCGGCCTGGGCATAAAAAATGCAAAAACAAAAAATCTAAGTTTATTAGCTAACTTAGCATGGAGGCTGCTCTCTAACATTACAACTCCTTGGGCAAGTCTTATCACCTCCACCTATGGCACTAGCAAAGCCAAAAACAACCACTCTTTTATTTGGAAAAATATTTTAAAAGGATGGGAGATTTGCAACAATGGTATTATTTGGTCTCCACACCAAAACTCTAATATGAATATTTGGTACACAAACTGGATTTCAAATACAAAAAATCTTCGCAGCCTAATCGAGGGTCCTCTATCAATTAATGACCAAAACCTAAAAATTAGAGATATCCATAATGATCATAATTGGAATTTCTCAAAAAAAATTATAACAATCCTGGAGGAAATCAGACATCATATCTCTAAGGTAAGGGTTCGTACTAAGGGTCCAAAATGAAATATTCCTATCTGGTAAAAAACCAACAAAGGCATTTTTACCACTAAGTTTTGCTATGACTTAATTGAGCCGTGTAAAACAAATAACACTGATTTCGAATGGATATGGAAAAAGAAGTACTCGAACAAAATCAATTTTTTTATGTGACAATGCCTCCATAATAGGTTTCCATGCCGAGCCTATCTAGCCCACATTACTATAAACATTGATCCAATGTGCCCAATATGTAAAACAAAAGAAGAATCTACCATACATATCTTCTTCAATTGTAAAACTTCCAAACACTTTTGGGACAGTGTGGGATGGCCAATAAACTACAAAGCAAATGACAAGTATTGGCTCTTTCAAATAAGAGACCTAAATCCTAATCTTGATAATAATTATACAGAATGGATTTTCCTTTTATACTATGAAATACCTACATAAATAGAAATAACAATAATCAAAACAATACCTCCAATCAAACCAATATCAATTTTATCATGCAAAGATCAATAGAATACAAACTCCTAGCGGAAAATGTTCATAGCCTTATAAAAAAATACCTATTAATGTAAGATGGCATAAACCACCAAAAGTATGGTACAAACTAAACATAAATGCAAGTTACAACAAAAGCCAAAAGAGTGGCCCCGGAGGTGTTTTCAGAAACACAAGTGGAAGTTGGATTGCGGGTTTTACAAAAGCCGCTCATACAAACGGAGTATTGGAATCGGAATTGCTAGCACTTTTCGAAGGACTCCAAACTGGCCAAGAATGAAAATTGTTCCCTCTCGAGATAGAGACTGATTGTACTGAGGTAATCCAATGCATACATCAAGGAAACTACATTTTTAATGGCATTGTAAATGCATGCAGGTCGTTAATGCACCAGGAGAAGGAAGTGGTTCTCAGACACATCTTCAGGCAAGGGAATGAAGTGGTACACCTTCTAACAAAGAAAACTGATGCACAAGCTAGAAAGAAAAAGCATTACGTACAATCTCTAGTTTTTGTGGAACCAATTGTGAGAAGGGATCAAACTGAACAAGTAATTTTTGTGAAACATCTAAATATTGATGCATGTAATACTCTAACAGATCTTGGTAACAAATGTGTCCTAAGTGACACGGACAATGGTTGTAATATTTTGAACCCAACCTTATTATAATATAAGTATCCATCCTTTGCTAAAAAAAAAAAAAGTTCAATGTACGAGGAGAGGTGGTCCACACCGAATTTGGTTATAAGATCTTTTAGTATTTTGTTCAAAGTCGGATTCAATTAGGAATTTATTTTCGAGTAGTATAGCTAGATTATCTGGTGGCCTAGAAATCTGTATATACAACTACAATTTGCAACCAAAATGAGTATCTTTGAAATTAAAGTTGCAGTTTAATGCAATTTTTTTTTAAAACTGTGATATACAAGTCATTTTGTGCACACATTAATTAATTTCACAGAATACCTGTCACCTTCCACCAGCACCAGATATAGATAACTCTATTCACCAAGGTATGAGAAGAAATCGCCTAATATTTTTATCTCTCTTAAAATTTAAACTTGAAATCTCGAGTTCTCAACCCACTTTATTGACTTCAATTATAATCACCTACAAGATTTCCAATTTTCACGTCCAACAAATCTCTCTTCTGCTCCACCTTTAGTTTTTACCTTTTCGTCCCCCAGATTTTCCACCCTACCTTTCCAATAAATCTTTTATAAAGAAAAGAGAGTATTACTAAAATCCTTAATCTTTCGTACTCGTTAGATGTTTAAAAAATATTTAATTGAACATCGCATAACTAATTAGTAATATATTGGAGTTGTTTAATCCTCCCATAAAGTACAAACTGAAGTGAGCCGAAACCTACCAAGTATATAAAACCGAAACCTAGTAGACTTTGGATTCTTGATCTATAAAATAGGTTTTTTTTTGTCTTATATCAAAATTTCAAATCATGGCTAGCTCTTCCTTGGTGAAATTAAAGAGTCGTTTGATGGAAGTTGCATAACGTTGCTGGCCTGATCAGCAACTCACTTTTTGTAAGAGGCCTGGCATAGCTGAAGCCAATTCCAGGACTGCCCTCGACGGGCCCTTACGCTACTACACTCAAATTGTGTTCCACAGTGGAAAGAAACTGTATTTCGCCCTCACCAGACATAAGGAGCTTGAAGCTTAGTATGTCCATAATCACCCAACTAAGAGGTTTCTCATTCAGAATGAAGATTTTGGCACTGATTCTTGGCGTTGTTCTGCCAGTAGTGGATGATGCTCCTGAGCCAGGAGCTTTTTATTGTCGCACGCTACATAGCACATAGCATGTATTCAAGATTGATTTTATAGACCATGATCGTGAGGACCTTGAATACTTGCCGGATAGCCTTGGCAATCGTGCATTCTTCATTGGCTCCAATCCTGGCTTTGCTCTCTCCATCACCATGTTCCCGGAATTGAGGCCCAATTTTGTTTACTTTACAGATGATCTGACTTGGGCTTACATGCATAATTATGGAGGTCATGATTGTTATTTAATCTGTATTGTTGTATTAAATAATTAAACCATTAAACTTTCTGAAATATAAATAGAAACAGAAAGTTAGTAACACCAGTTTAACAAAATTAATTTTGAAAAACAGTATATGAATAAATCGAGCCTACTGAATGCACAGTGTGTCTTTACGAAAATTATTCCTCCCAAGTACCCGAGGTGTTGGAATATTATCCTCCCAGGATATAACGATTTAACTCACCAGCGTATTGGTACCAAAAACTCTGGTGAACGGTGAACCACTCAATGGTCGTAAAATACACTAGAAAATATTGTGCAGAAAAAGAAGGAGATAATCAAAAAATTTAGTAAGTAAAAATTCTGGGATTCAAGACATATTTATAGACCATTTGGCACTGTTTCTGGAAAGGTTTGCAACCTTTCAGAACAGTCATATTTGTTGGAACAGGTGGGAATATTGCGGGAAAATTATAAAACGGATTGAAAATAATCCCGGAAAGAAAACGGACCGGATCGAACCGGGTCGAGGGTCATGGGTTATTCCGGATTGAATTTTCGTTAATTAATTTAATTAATTAATTAATTAATTGAAAGGAATTTTGTTCAAAAAGATTAATCAATCAATCTTTGACCAAATCCAAATCTATATCCAAATCCGAATCTGAAGCCGAAGCCGAAGCCGACGCCGACGCCGAAGCTGAAGCCGAGCCGAGCGAGCGAGCGAACGACGATGACACAAAGCTTGCCTTCTTCTATCTCTTTAAGAGCTATAAGAAGATCAATTGTATATATACCCATCAAAAGTTTTTTCTTCCTCCAATATGGGACAATGTCCTTTGCCAAGGAGGGAAACTCAAATATTTATTTTTCCTCCATTTCCCATTTACCCTCTTTAAGCTACACCAAGCTTAAAATTAAGCTACACCAAGCTTAAAGCCCAACAATCACCCATATGAATGGGGAATGGCTATAAAATAAAGGAATGCACGGACGCCTGTGTGTTTTACATGCAAGAATTAATTACGTATGGATAAGCAGGTTTCCCTTTGAACTTTCCATAGTGAACTTATATTGGATATACTCGGTCAATCGGTAGATTTGATATCTTTGAACCGTCGAGATTTGTTGAATACCTAGACAACATAAGTCACATAATCAATCCTCAACCATCTATGGTTCTCACGGTTGTGTTCGTTTCAGCCATGAACACCGCTTGGTTTCATGAGTGCTTAGAGAATGGACATTTACTTTCATTCCCCTTGAAGCGGCTTACATTTCATACTCCCATAGGTGATTCCTAAACGTGTAATCCTTTAGACACATTATCTGGTCATATCCTGCCAGACTAAGCAAATCATTAAAAAAGCTTTAAGCTTTATTGACTCATCAAAAAGCCTTAATGCTTTACCTCGATTTTGAACATTGTCTTCATCACGAGAGTGGGTTGAGTTATTTAACAATGTTGAACCATCATTCATAACTTTTTTTAATATCTTTGAGCCTAGCTCTTAAGATCTCCAGTTTGCTAGGTAGAGATACCGCCATGATGACTTGTCCTAGGCCTTAACCTCATTCCCTTTGATGATCTTTCAACTGCCTCTCTAGATAGGCCTTTTGTAAGTGGATCCGACACGTTATCTCTTGAATTTACGTAGTCAATCGTGATAACACCACTAGAGAGTAGTTGTCTAACGGTATTGTGTCTCCGTCGTATATGACGAGATTTTCCGTTATACATAACGCTCCCAGCCCTGCCTATTGCCGCTTGACTATCACAATGTATATAAATAGGTGCCAAAGGTTTGGTACAAAATGGAATATCTTCCAAGAAATTCCGGAGTCATTCTACTTCGTCACCGGCCTTATCTAAATCTATGAATTCTGATTCCATTGTAGAACGGGCAATGCACGTTTGTTTGGATGATTTTCAAGACACTGTTCCACCCCCAATTGTGAAAACATATCCACTTGTGGATTTAACTTCAGATGATCCAGTAATCTAATTTGCATCACTATATCCCTCGATCACAAAGTGATATTTGTTATAATGCAAAGCATAGTTTTGGGTATGTTTCAGATACCTGAAACCTCGTTTTATTGCCATCCAATGTATTTGATTGGGATTACTTGTAAATTGACTCATTTTGCTAATAGCACATGCTATATCTGGTCGCGTACAATTCATGATATACATCAAACTTCCCAATACTCTTGCATAGTTCAGTTGTAAGTCCCTTTCACCTTCATTCTAAGTGCATAACTCACGTCAATTGGAGTCTTGGCAATTTTGAAATCCAAATACTTGAACTTGTCAAGTACCTTTTCAATGTAGCGAGATTGTGATAATGCTAGACCTTGTGGAGTCTTGTGAATTCTGATTCTTAAGATCACATCAGCAACTGCTAAGTCTTTCATGTCGAATTTGATAGCCAACATGTACTTTGTAGCATTTATATTTTCCATACTTTTAATCATTATCAACATATCATCAACATATAAACAAGAAATGACTTCATGACCTGGAGTGTTTTTAATATAAACACATTTGTCACACTCGTTGATTTCAAATCCAATTGCCAACATTGTTTGGTCAAATTTGGCATGCCATTATTTGGGTTCTTGTTTAAGTCCATAAAGCGACTTAAAAATTTTGCACACTTTCTTTTCTTTACTAGGAACCACAAAACCCTCAGGTTATTCCACGTAAATCTCTTCCTCCAATTCTCCATTTAACAAAGTCGTTTTAACATCCATTTGATGGATTTCAAGACCATACACGACCGCTAGTGCCACTAACACCCTACTAGATGTTATCCTTGTTACTGGCGAGTAAGTGTCAAAGTAATCAAGGTCTTCCTTTTGTCTATAACCTTTGACAACAAGTCTTGCCTTATATTTTTCAATAGTGCCATTAGCTTTCATTTTTCGTTTAAAGATCCATTTTGAACCTAAAGGCTTATTTCCCGGAGGAAGATCAATTAATTCTCATGTATGGTTATCCAAAATTGATTGAATCTCACTATTGACTGCCTCTTTCAAAAACGCTGAATCAGAAGACAACATAGCTGCTTTAAAAATTTGAGGCTCATTTTCAAGCAAGAATGTCACAAAATCTGGTCCAAAGGAAGTAGATGTTCTTTGACATTTGCTACGCCTTGGATCTTCTACACTTGGAGTATTTTCCTTTGGTTCTTCTTGAGGTCGTTTAGGTCTTTCACTTAATGACTCACATTCAGTTTTATACAGATAGATGCTTTTAAAGAATTCGGCATTATCTGATTCCATTACCGTATTAACATGAATTTCGGGATTATCGGATTTATGGACCAAAAATCGACATGCTTTACTATTTGTAGCATATCCAATGAAAACGCAATCTATAGTTTTTTGTCCAATTTTAACCCTTTTAGGTAAAGGAACTTGTATCTTTGCTAGACACCCCTACACTTTGAAATATTTCAAGTTGCGTTTTATTCCTTTCCATTTTTCATATGGAATAGATTGAGTTTTACTGTGGGGTACTCTGTTGACTATTCTGTTAGCTGTAAGGATAGCTTCCACCCATAAACTCTACGATAATTTGAAATTTATTTTTAAAGAATTTATCATTTTCTTTAATGTCTGATTTTTCCTTTCCGCAATTATGTTGGATTGAGGTGTGTAAAGTGCAGTAGTTTGATGGATAATTCCATATTTTGAACATATTTCTGCAAACGGAGATTCATATTCTCCACCTCTATCACTTCTAATCATTTTGATCTTTTTATTCAATTGACTCTTCATTTCATTCTTGTATTGATTAAATACTTCAATTGATTCATCCTTACTATTAAGTAAATAAACATAACGATATCGAGTGCAATCGTCAATAAAAGTAATAAAACATTTTTTCTCACCTCGAGATGGTGTCGACTTCATATCGCAAATGTCAGTATGAATTAAGTCTAAAGGATTTGAATTCCTTTCAACAGAGTTATTGTAACGACCGGCCGGTCATTTTAAGAATTTACGCGTCGATGCTCTATTTACCGCTTCTCCCATGTCTATTTATGTTATTGGAACTTGTCGGAGCGTTGAGTGTTGAAATACGGGGTGATTTTGGACTCATAGTCCATAAATGTGGAATTTAGATTTAGAAATCTAGCCGTAGCTAGAGCTCGAAATGTGTTTTCGAGGTCGGTAGTGGATTTAGGCTTGAATTGGCGAGTAGAATTTCGGCGATTACGGCTGATAGGTGAGATTTGGATATCGAGCTCCGAACAGACTTCTGAAAGCGACAGCAGGTCCGTAATGTCGTTTATGACCTGTGTGCAAAATTTGAGGTCATTCGGATGAGTTTAGACGTGTTTCGGCGTCGGATGTGAATCCTAGAAATTTCCTAAGTTCTTAGGCTTGAATATATGCATAATTGATGAATTTGATGTTATGAGATGTGTTTTTAAGGCTCGACCAAGTTTTAATGAGGTATTAGGGTTGGTTGGTAGGTTTGGTTGAGGTCCCGGGGGCCTCGGGTGTCTTTCGGGTGCCCAAACGGGCATGCTTTTGGCCTAAGCCTTTTGCTGGTTTTGCTGGTTTTACAGCTGCAGTTGAGTGTTCTCTTCGATCGCCTGAATGAGTCCGTGATCGCGTAGTGTTAGGTTGAGGTGGTCAGAGATTGTGCTAAGCGATCGCACAAGTCCAGCCGCGATAGCATTGTTTTGGTCAGTTAGTCTCCGCGATCGCACGCCCAGGATCGCGATCGCTTAAGGTATCCTAAGGCTGAGGGAGGTGCAGTGTTTGCTCTATGTGGTCACGTGGCCTCCACCACGATCGCATTGCTGTAGGGTCAGAAGGTTTGTGATCACAGACCTTTAATCGCGATCGCGATGAAGGAATTTCAGGCGCATGTTTCATTACTCTCCGCGATCGCGACTCATTGTACGCGATCGCTTAAGGCAAATGCCTGGCAAGAATATTAAAACCCCAAATCCGAGGGTTTATGCTATTTTCCATATTTTCGAACTTGAGAGCTCGGGAAGGGCGATTCTTGAAGACTTTTGCACCTGGTAACTTGGGTAAGTGATTTCTATCCATTATAGATCAATTTTCATGATTCCAATCTTAAATCCAACCTTTAATTTTGAAAATTATGGGAAATATGGGATGAACTTCATAGACCGAATTATTTAGTTTTGATTGGGTATTTGACCTCTGATTTGAGAGATTCTTATATGGTTAGACTCGTGAGTGAATGGGTGTCCGAAAAATATAAATTTTACCCAATTCTGAGATGTGGGCTCGAGGGACTTTTTGGGCGAATTTCCTAAATTCGCATATTAGCTTATAAATAATTAGCTATTTTGTTCCCTTGAAGTGATATTTACACCATGTAATCCCTTAGGAATTTTTATATTGATTTTGTTATGTGGACACCGTGTACGCGAGATGACGAGTGCGTACTCGGGTCATTGTTGCTAAAATCCTATTTTTCTCCCATGAAAACGCTCATTTTCATTCATATATTATTGTTTCCTATATTAATTGAGTAGATAGCCTAAGTGTATGCATGCCTACCTGTCCTGACTTGAATTCCTCTTATTTGCTACTAGTCACATCATGCTTAGGTAGTTTTACTCTATCCTTACCTGTTGTTTTTCCTGGATTGTTTACTTAAGCCATAATTGACATACTTCTGTTTTGCATATTTAAATTGGGACTACGGACCGAGAGCCAGGAGCTTTCCCCCTGTACTGCATTTCATATTTAAATTAGGACTACAGACCGAGATCCGGGAACTTTCCCCCTGTACTGAAATACATATTTAAATTGGGACTACGGACAGAGATCCGAGAGCTTTCCCCCTGTACTGCATAGCATATTTAAATTGGGACTACGGACCGAGATCCGGGAGCTTTCCCCGTGTACTGCATTGCACATTTACTGTTGAGATATATGTTGTGCTGAGCCGAGGGCTCTCTTTCTGTTATTAAACCTTTCCGTCTTCGTTAATCCTGTTATCATTGCTTATCTGTATTTCACTGTTTTAAAGATTTATATTGACTTGTTCTTACAAACTCAGTAGGGCCTCAACCTGACCTCGTCACTACTTGACTGGGGTTAGGCTTGGTACTTACGGAGTACCGAATGTGGAGCACTCACGCCGTTTCCTGTGCATGTTTTTCCCATGTGCAGATCCAGGTACCAGCACCCAGTTTCGTGGTTAGGAGTCGTCTACCAGCATCCAGGAGACCGCGAGGTAGTTCTGCCGCGTCCGCAGAATCCCACGAGTCCCCTTCTACTCTATTATAGGCATAGAAGACTTGTATATTTTTCCGCTGTTTCATTGTATAGAGCTACATTTAGTAAAGAGATTGTGACTATGGTAACATTCCGGGTTTTAGGAAGTATAAATGTATATGCTGAGCAGCTACTTTACATCTACTTGATATCTTTGTCTTTATTTTGTTGATTCCGTCATTTCTGCAAATTTTAGGCTTACCTAGTCATAGAGACTAGGTGCCGTCACGATACCTTTCGGAGGGTAAATTGGGTCGTGACAAGTTGGTATCAGAGCGTCTAGGTTCATAGGAGTCACAAGTCACAAGACGGTTTATTAGAGTCCCGCAGATCGGTGCGAAGACGTCCGTATCTATCTTCGAGAGGCTATGTAACTTTTAAGAACAATCAAATACTTTAGAATTCCTTATCGTGCTAGTTACTGTCATCAAATTCTTAAACTCTATTCTATTCTTGCTTGCAGATAGTTCGTACCCGTACCGGACGTACTGATGACCCGACACCCGAGCCCCCAGTCAGAGCCACCGGAGGCAGGGGACGAGCACACGGTGCAGCCCGAGCACCGACTAGAGCAGAGGCAAAGGAGCCCCCAGTAGCTACAGTTGGAGGGACACATGAGGTCCCTACTGTTACTCCAGACCTCCAAGAGACATTGGTCCAGTTCTTTAGTGCCTTCAGTACTCTGTCTCAGGCGGGTCTACTCCCGATAGCTCCAGCTACATCCCAGGCCGGAGGAGGGACACAGACTACCGCGACCCGTACTACTGAGTAGAGAGTTCATATTGGGCAGGTCCTAGAGTATATTCTTATGCCCCCAGCAGCTCCGGCTCAGCATGAGACTAGGATAGCTGTTCCTGAGGCAGAGCAACTCCCACTTGAGAGGTACAAGAAGTACCACCCACCTGATTTCAGCGGACTAGCTTCGGATAATGCGCTGGGTTTTCTTGAGGGTTGTCATCACATTCTCCGCACTATGGGTATTGTAGAGATGAGTGGGGTTTCTTTCACTGCTTTTCAGCTGAGGGGAGCAGCTTATCAGTGGTGGCGTGCTTTTGAGCTTAGTAGCCCGGACGACGCAGCTTCACTTACTTGGGCTCAGTTTTCCGAGATCTTCTTACTTGAGTTTGTCCCTCAGAGATTCAGGGATGCTTGGCGTGCGGAGTTTGACCAGTTACGCCAGTGTGCCATGACTTTGTTAGAGAATGCAGACCGTTTCAGCGATTTGGCTCGCCATGCACCAGCTTTGGTTGTCACTGTCAGAGAGAGGGTTCAGTGCTTTATTGAGGGACTCCACCCCAGTATTCGGACCAGCATGTCCAGAGAGCTGGAGACCGATATTACTTACCAGCAGGCTGTGAGTATTGCCCGGAGGATTGAGACTATGTTAGCCCGGCAGGGAGGAGAGAGAGGCTAAGAGGTCTCGAGAGACTGGTCATTTTTCAGGAGCTCGTGCACCAACAACACGCTATGGTAGGGGTTTTTGAGTCGCCCTGTTCATTCAGCTCTCCCAGCAGCCAGCGGTATTCCAGCTCCTCCTAGACCTCAGGAGCCTTATTACGCACCCCCAGTATCTCAGGTGCCTCTTGCTCGAGGTGCTATCACTGGCCAGCCCAGCAGGCCAGTTCAGAGTCAGAAGCAGCCGCCACGTCCTCCGAGGGGTTGCTTTGAGTGTGGAGACCCTCATCATATGATCAGAGATTGCCCTAGAGCGAGGAGAGGCGCACCACCTCAGATCTATCAGGGTGCACCCCCTCAAATTTATCAGGCTCCACGTCTTCCACCAGGTCCTCCAGCGATTCTTCCAGCCCTAGCTGCTACCCCACCACCTTAGGCAACTCGAGGTGGAGGTCGGGGAGGTCGAGGTCGCTCTAGAGGGGGAGTCCAGGCCAGGTACTATGCTCTTCCGGACCGGTCCGAGGCCATTGCTTCATATTCAGTCATTACAGGTATTGTTCCTGTTTGTCATAGGGATGCATCGATATTATTTGACCCAGGCTCTACATATTCATATGTGTCTTCCTATTTTGCTTCACATCTGGGGATAGCCCAAGACTCTTTGAGTTCCCCTGTTTATGTTTCTACTCCGGTGGGAGATTCTCTTATTGTGGATTGCGTATATCAGTCATGTTTGATTACTATTAGTGGTTTTGAGACCAGAGCTGATTTGCTACTACTCAGTATGGTAGATTTAGATGTTATATTGGGTATGGACTGGCTGTCTCCCTATTATGCTATTCTTGATTGTCACGCCAAGACCGTGGCGCTGGCTATGCCAGGATCTTCGAGGTTAGAGTGGAGAGGTTCCTTGGAGTATACTTCCCGCCGAGTCATTTCTTTTCTTATGGCTCAGCGGATGGTTGGGAAGGGGTGTGATGCATATTTGGCTTATGTGAGAGATGTTAGTACTGAGACCCCTACAATGGAGTCAGTTCCAGTTGTTAGAGACTATTCTGATGTATTTCCAGTTGATCTTCCGGGTATGCCACCCGATAGAGACATTGATTTCGGCATTGACTTGTTGTCGGGCACTCAGCCCATTTCCGTTCCTCCTTATCGCATGGCTCCTCCTGAGTTGAAGGAGTTGAAGGAGCAGTTACAAGAGTTGCTTTAGAAGGGATTCATCAGGCCTAGTGAATCACCTTGGGGCGCTCCAGTATTATTTGTGAAGAAAAATGATGGCTCAATGCGTATGTGTATTGACTACCGGCAGCTGAATAAGGTGACAGTGAAGAACAGGTACCCATTGCCTCCAATTGATGATCTATTTGACCAGTTACGGGGTGCTAGGGTGTTCTCCAAGATTGATCTACGTTCTGGTTATCATCAGTTGAAGATTCGGGAACCGGATATCCCGAAGAGTGTCTTCAGGACCAGATATGGCCACTATGAGTTCCTTGTTATGTCATTTGGGCTGACCAATGCCCCAGCAGTCTTTATGCACAGCATATTTCAGCCTTATCTTGATGCTTTCGTCATTGTGTTCATTGATGACATTTTGGTATATTCGAGGTTCCAGGAGGATCACGAGCAACACTTGCGGACCGTGTTTCAGACATTGAGGGAGAAGAAGTTGTATGCCAAGTTTTCTAAGTGTGAATTTTGGCTTGATTCTGTGGCATTCCTAGGCCACGTGGTGTCGTCGGATGGGATCAAGGTAGATCCGAAGAAGGTGGAGGCAGTTCAGAGTTGGCCCAGACCATCCTCAGCTACTAAGATCCGCAGTTTCCTCCGTTTGGCTGGGTATTAGCGCCGTTTTGTGGAGGGATTTTCATCCATTTGAGCGCCTATGACCAGACTGACCCATAAGGGTGCATCTTTTTTATGGACTAAGGAGTGTGAGGAGAGCTTTCAGAAGCTCAAGACAACCCTAACTACAGCTTCTGTGTTGGTTTTGCCTACTGATTTCGGGTCCTATACAGTTTATTGTGATGCTTCGAGGATTGGCTTGGGAGCGGTGTGGATGTAGGACGGTAGGGTGATTGCCTACGCGTCCAGGCACTTGAAGGTCCATGAGAAAAACTAACATGTTCATGATCTCGAGTTAGCAGTGATTGTTCACACCCTAAAGATATGGCGTCATTATTTATATGGTGATCCCTGTGAGATATTCACGGATCATCGGAGTTTGCAGCATATACTCAGACAGAAGGATCTAAACTTGCGCCAGCGTAGGTGGTTGGAGTTGCTAAAGGACTATGACATCACCATATTATACCACCCGGGGAAGGCCAATGTGGTGGCTGACACCTTGAGTCACCGGGCAGAGAGTTTGGGGAGTTTGGCATACCTTCATGTAGCTCAGATTGGATCTTTCTTAGCCTTAGATGTTCAGTCCTTAGCCAGTCAGTTCGTGAGATTGGATCTTTCTTAGCCTTGCCGGGTATTAGCTTGTATGGTTGCTCGATCTTCCCTTCATGACCGTATCAGAGAGCGCCGGTATGATGGTCCCTACCTTTTGGTTCTTCATCATAGAGTCCGGCGGGGTGATGCGAGAGATGTGACTATATGAGATGACGGGATGATGAGGATGCAGGGCCGTATCTGTGTGCCCAACGTGGATGGGCTTCGGGAGTTGATTCTTGAGGAGGCCCATAGTTCGCGGTATTCCATCCATCCGGGTACCGCGAAGATGTACCATGATCTGAGACAACACTATTGGTGGCGAAGGATGAAGAAGGATATAGCATATTTTGTAGCCAAGTGTCTCAACTATCAGCAAGTCAAACGTGAGCATCAGAGACCGGGAGGGTTACTTCAGCAGATTGAGCTTCCAGAGTGGAAGTGTGAACGGATCACCATGAACTTTTTGGTTGGACTTCCTCGGACTTTGAGAAAGCATAATGCTATTTGGGTGATTGTGNGAGAGGTTGGCTGAGATTTATATCAGAGAGATTGTTCGCCTCCACGGTATTCCAGTATCTATCATTTCAGACAGAGGTACACAGTTCACTTCACGGTTCTGGAGAGCCGTTCAGCAGGAGTTAGGCACCAGGGTAGAGTTGAGCATAGATTTTCACCCTCAAACGGACGGGCAGTCCGAGCGCATGATTTAGATACTCGAGGATATGCTCCGTGCCTGTGTGATGGATTTTGGAGGGTCATGGGATCGATACTTGCCTCTTGCAGAATTTGCTTACGACAACAGCTACCAGTCCAACATTCAGATTACGCCGTATGAGGCTTTGTATGGTAGGCGGTGCAGGTCTCCCATGGGATGGTTTGAGCTGGGCAAGGTCCGATTGTTGGGTACAGACTTGGTTCAGGATGCCCTAGACAAGGTGAAGGTGATTCAGGAAAGACTTTGCACAGCTCAGTCCAGGCAGAAGAGCTATGCGGATCGGAAGGTTGTGACTTGGCATTTATGGCTGGTGATCGGGTTTTGCTTCAGGTATCGCCTATGAAGGGCGTCATGAGGTTCAGGAAGAAACGCAAGTTGAGTCCGAGATTTATTGGCCCTTTTGAGGTGTTGCGACGTGTTTGGGAGGTTATTTATGAGCTAGCCCTGCCTCCCAGCCTAGCAGGGGTGCATCCAGTGTTCCACGTCTCCATGCTCCGGAAGTATCACGGTGACCCGACTCATGTCTTGGATTTCAGCTCTGTCCAATTGGACAAGGATCTATCATATGTGGAGGAGCCTGTGGCTATATTGGACAGGCAGGTCAGAAAGCTCAGGTCAAAGGATATTGCGTCAATAAAGGTTCACTGGAGGGGTCAGCTAATCGAGGAGGCGACTTAGGAGACCGAGCAGGATATGCGGGGTCAGTACCCTTATCTTTTCCCAGCTTCAGGTATGTTTCTATGCTCGTTCGAGGACGAACGATTTTCTTAAGAGGGGAAGGATTTAACAACCCGACCGGTCGTTTTAAGAATTTTCTCCCCGATCCCTTATTTACCGCTTCTCACATGTCTTTTTCTGTTATTGGAACTTGTCGGAGCGTTGAGTGTTGAAATCCGGGGTGATATTGGTCTCATAGTCCATAAATGTGGAATTTAACTTTAGAAATCTGGCTGTAACTAGAGATGTGTGAAGACAGATCCGGAATGGAATTCCATCGACTCTGTTAGCTCCTTTGGGTGATTTCGGGGTTAGGGCGTGCTCAGAATGTGTTTTCAAGGTCGGTTGTGGATTTAGGCTTGAATTGGCGAAAGTTAGAATTTCGGGGATTTCGGCCGATAGGTGAGATTTGGATATCGGACTCTAAACGGACTTCCGAAAGTGACAGTAGGTCCGTAATGTTGTTTATGACCTGTGTGCAAAATTTGAGGTCATTCGGATGAGTTTAGACGTGTTTCGGCGTCGGATGTGAATCCTAGAAATTTCCTAAGTTCTTAGGCTTGAATCTATGCATAATTGATGAATTTGATGTAATGAGATGTGTTTTTAAGGCTCGACCAAGTTTGAATGAGGTATTAGGGTTGGTAGGTTTGGTTGAGGTCCCGGGGGCCTCAGGTGTCTTTCAGGTGCCCAAACGGGCATGTTTTTGGCCTAAGCCGTTGCTGGTTTTGCTGGTTTTATAGCAGCAGTTGAGTGTTCTCTTCGATCGCGTGAATAAGTACGCAATCGCACAGTGTTAGTTTGAGGTGGTCAGAGATTGTGTGTCGCGATCGCACAAGTCCAGCCACGATAGCATTTTTCTGGTCAGTTAGTCTCCGTGATCGCACGCCCAGGATCGCGATCGCTTAAGGTATCCTAAGGCTGAGGGAGGTGCAGTGTTTGCTCTATGCGGTCGTGTGGACTCCACCGCGATCGCAATGCTGTAGGGTCAGAAGGTGCGCGATTGCAGACCTTTAATCGCGATCGTGATGAAGGAATTTCTGGCGCATGTTTCATTACTCTCCGTGATCGCGACTCATTATACGCGATCGCATAAGGCAAATGCCTGGGTAGAATATTAAAACTCCAAATCTGAGGGTTTATGCTATTTTCCATATTTTCGAACTTGAGAGCTCGGGAAGGGCGATTATTGAAGACTTTTGCACCTGGGTAACTTGGGTAAGTGATTTCTATCCATTATAGATCAATTTCCATGATTCCAATCTTAAATCCAACCTTTAATTTCGAAAATTATGGGAAATATGGGATGAACTTCATAGACTGAATTATTGAGTTTTGATTGGGTATTTGACCTCCGATTTGAGATATTCTTATATGGTTAGAGTCGTGAGTGAATAGGTGTTTGAAAAATATAAATTTTACCCGATTCCGAGATGTGGGCTCGGGGGACTTTTTGGGCGAATTTAGTATTAGCTTATAAATAATTAGCTATTTTATTCCCTTGAAGTGATATTTACACCATGCAATCGATTTGAATAGATTTGGGCCACCCGAAGTCAGATACTCGTGGCAAGAGCTTGGTATTAAGTTGATTAGCGCAGTCCAGGTAAGTGGCTTGCCTAATTCTGTGTTGGGGATCTTCCCTTAGGCATTTTTATACTGATTTTGTTATGTAGGCGCCGTGTACGCGAGGTGAAGAGTGCGTACACAGGTCATTGTTGCTAAAATCCTATTTTTCTCCCATGAAAATGCTCATTTTCATTCATATATTATTGTTTCCTATCTTAATTGAGTAGATAACCTAAGTGTAAGCATGCCTACCTGTTCTGACTTGAATTCCTCTTATTTGCTACTAGTCACATCATGCTTAGGTAGTTTTACTCTATCCTTACCTGTTGTTTTTCCAGGATTGTTTACTTAAGCCATAATTGACATACTTCTGTTTTGCCTATTTAAATTGGAACAACGGACCGAGATCCGGGAGTTTTCCCCTGTACTACATTTCTTATTTAAATTGGGACTACGGACCGAGATCCGGGAGCTTCCCCCTGTACTGAAATGTATATTTAAATTGGGACTACGGACAGAGATCCGGGAGCTTTCCTCCTGTACTGCATAGAATATTTAAATTGGGACTATGGACCGAGATCCGGGAGCTTTCCCCGTGTACTACATTGCACATTTACTGTTGAGATATATGTTGTGCTGAGCCGAGGGATATCTTTCTGTTATTAAACCTTTCCGTCTTCATTAATCCTGTTATTATTGCTTATCTGTATTTCACTGTTTTAAAATTTTATATTGACTTGTTCTTACAAACTCAGTAGGGCCTCAACCTGACCTCGTCACTACTTGACTGGGGTTAGGCTTGGCACTTAGGGAGTACCGAATGTGGAGTACACACGCCCTTTCCTGTGCATGTTTTCCCCATGTGCAGATCCAGGTACCAGCACCCAGTTTCGTGGTTAGGAGTCGTCTACCAGCATCCAAGAGACCGCGAGGTAGTTCTGCCGCATTCGTAGAATCACACGAGTCCCCTTCTACTCTATTATAGGCATAGAAGACTTATATATTTTTTCGCTGTTTCATTGTATAGCGCTACATTTAGTAAAGAGCTTGTCACTATTGTGACATTCCGAGTTTTGGGAAGTATAAATGTATATGCTGAGCAGCTACGTTACATCTACTTGATATCTTTTCTGTCTTTATTTTATTGATTCTGTCATTTCTGCAAATTTTAGGAAACCTAGTCATAGAGACTAGGTGCCATCACGATACCTTTCGGAGGGTAAATTGGGTCGTGACACTTATAAGGATGTTTTACAAACTTAGATTCAACACATATTTGACATTTCGATTTATTACACTCGAATTTAGGCAATACTTCTAAATTAACTAACTTTTGCAAGGTTTCATAATTGACATGTCCTAAACGAATATGCCATAAATCATTTGACTCCAATAAATAAGAAGAAGATGAAATTTTATTCATACTGTCAACAACCATTACATTGAGTTTGAAAAGGCCCTCCGTAAGGTAGCCTTTTCCAACATACATTTCATTCTTGATTACAACAACTTTATCAGAAACAAATACATATTTGAATCCATTCTTCACAAGTAAAGAAGTAGAAACTAAATTCTTCCTAATAGTAGGAACATGAAGAATGTTGTTGAGCGTTAACACCTTGGCGGAAATCATCTTCAGGAATATATGTCAACACCCAATTTCCCCTCTGTTGGGTATCGTGACGACACCTAGTCTTAAGGACTAGGTAAGCCTGTCATTATTAAACATTAATCATAATACAAAAATCATTTAAGTGTTATTTTTAAATAAGTCTCTACACCTTACACATCTTCCCAAAACCCGGTAAGTACAAGTCATAAGCTTTACAGAATATACACTAGAATTCCAAAATACCACTGTTCTGGAACAAGTACAACAATGTATAAGCAGAATAAGATGGTGACTCCGAAGCCCGCGAACGCTGGAGCGGTTTTACCTTGAGTCTCCACAACAGCAACCGTGATGCTAACTATTGATCAGCCTGTTATGTAAAACCTGGAATCTGCACAAAAATGTGCAGAAGTATAGTATGAGCACACCAAAGCGGTGCCCAGTAAGTATCAAGGCTAACCTCAGTGAAATAGTGACGAGGACTAGTCAAGATACCCACTGATCTAATAAAACAAATAGGAATAAATAGACGGAATATGACATCTGTACAAAGATTACACAAAATAATTAACTACATAACAACGAAATGCGGGGGAAAACAATAATAGGTCGACGAAATATCATAATATTATACAGAAAAATAGACAGGGACACAGCCAAAAACCGAAACCCACAATATAGTAAGAACAAGTAATAACTCAGCACTGCGATAATCTCCACCTCTGTGACCTTAGCCAACAACTCCAACAATTTAAACAAACCTTCGAATATAACCTTTCACCCACCAGTTTATATTAAAGACCTTAAATATATTCGTTTCAAAATAGAAAACTTCTTTTGAAAGGTACCTCCTCCGAATATGTATATATATACTTTACAGAAGGAAAGTCTTTAGATGTAATTTCTTCAATATAAGCGTTTTTAAAATATACTTTCCCAATAAATGTATTTCGAACTTAATTTTCGATAGAACAGGTGCACGACATCACCCTTCGTGCTTTTATTCTCATCCTTCCCATAGGAATCGACAAATACGACACGTAAATTAAGCAAATTAAGCAAGTAAATGTCACAACCCCAAATCCTAAACCGGCCGTGATGACGCCTATCGTGGAACTAGGCTAGCCAATAATCACATAATTACAGTTTATTTCCAAAATGCCAACCATTTTCAACATTTCATAAAAGTATATAGAATTACTGAATCCATTAGGCAAAATAAACAGTTAAACAGTCTAAACCATCCCCCAAAATCCGGAGTCAACATGTTATGAGCATCTAAGAAATATACCAAAAAGTCTACTATTGTAATACAAAACCTCCGAACGAATAACTAGGTATAACATAAGAAGGGAAAACAGAGATGTTGCGGATGCTGAATAACTACCTCTATGTCCCGAACTTCGGCTCTGCACGGAATAGATGGTTAACGCTCGGTATCAGCACCTGTATCTGCACACAGGAGTGCAGGGAGTAATGTTAGTATAAATCAAGTCTAAGCGGCAAGAAACACATAAAAATCAAATCATCAGTTCAAAATATGCACAACCTTTATTTTCAACAATATATACATATATGTATGAAATCAACCTGCCTTAAAATCCAACTTTAGTAAAACCCTTTGAAAAATGTGTTTTCCAACAATTTCAGAAATAAAAATACCTGAAGAATTTAGTGTAAAATGAAATAAGTCATAAATAGCCCCTCGGGCAGAACACGAATCATAAATCGCCCCTCGGGCAGAACATCACTCAACACCTCACAGCCACTCAGTATCAGCCCCTCGGGCAACCTCACTGTCACTCATGCCTCCCAATCACTCGTCACTCGGCACTCAGCACTCGCACTCAGTAGGTACTTGCGCTCACTGGGGGTGTGTACAGATTCCGGAGGGGCTCCTTCAGCCCAAGCGCTAAAATCAAGCCACTCTGTGGCGTATCATAACCTCACAATCAGGCGCTCGGCCTCACTGAATCAGAACCTCGCAAAAGCCCTTCGGGCGTATCAGTAAAATGGGGTACTCGACCCAAAAGCATCATTTTATATCTCAAAATAGTGTAAATAAGGCTGAGTTTCAAAAATAGTTAAGCACAATATGACTAAGTGTAAATCATGAATCAGCGGTGAGGAAATAACAGTAAAAAGCCCCCAAGGGGTCCAAACAAGTCGGCACAAGGCCCCAAATATGACTTATAGCCCAAATATATCAATAGTTTTTAGAACACAATTTAACATATGATTTAGAGTAAAAAAACGCAACTCAATAGTTGCCGCGGAGAGGACCAAGTCCAATCCAAAAATGTGCGCGCCACATACTCGTCATCCGACATTGCGCCATTCTAAAAACAGTGAGAAATATGAAGTCCGGGGTTTCATACCCTCAGGACAAGATTTATAGCCGTTACTTACCTCTACCGGGCCACAATACTAATCCGCGATGCTCTTGCCCCTCAAGTCGGCTCCCGATTGCTCCGAATCTAACCAAAACCAGATTAACATCATCAATATACGCTAAAGGAATAAAACCCAATCGAAAACTATCAATTTAGACATAATTCTCGAAATTCGGCCAAACCCGAGCCCCGGGCCCACGTCTCGGAATTCTATAAAATTTACATCACTAGAATCCTCATTCTCCCACGATTCTACACATACCAAGAACACCACAATCGGACCACAAATGCCCGCTCAAATCACCAAAAGAATTTTTCAAACTTCCTCTCATTTTCCCAAATTTTCTACTTTAAATTCCTCACAAGCCTAATCCGTCAGAAAATAACATAGAAACGAGTTTTTAATCCGGGAACTTACCTCCACTGAAGACCTTCGAATTCCTCCTTCAATTTGCTCCAAAACCAGCTCAATCCCGCATGCAAAATGAGAGAAATGACCAATATTTCGCTAAGGCACTTATTTATACCTTTTGTCCAGTTAATCCGCACCTGCGGACCTGGACCCGCGGTCCCAGGTGTGCACCTGCGAAATCCCATTAACAATCCAAACTTCGCACCTGCGTCCCCTTTTTCCTCACCTACGGCTTCGCAGGTGCGACCCATGCCTCGTACCTGCGGATTCCTCCAGCCTGGCCTCTTTTCGCACTTGCGGCTCCCCATCCGCAAGTGCGGCTACACCAGTAAATTCACACCAGCAGCTATTTTGCTACAATTTCCTAAGTCCAAACCTCCGCTAACTATCCGAAATCAATCCCGAGCCCCTCGAGGCCCCAACCAAACATACCAACACACCCCATAGCATCATTCAAACTTAGTCGAGCCTTCGAAACACCAAAGACAACACAAAAACACAAAAATTACATCAAATTCAAGCCTATGAACTTTAAAACCTCTAAATTCGCCAATGATGCCAAAACCAACCAAAACACATCCGATTGACTTGAAAATTTGCACACATATCCAAAATGACATTACGAACCTGTTCCAACTTCTGGAATTCCATTCCGACCCCGATAGCCTATTTTCCACTGCCGACCGAAAATCGCCAAAAACTAACTTTCGTCAATTCAAGCCTAATTCTACACCGGATATAAAAACTTCATTCCGAACACACTCCTAAGTCAAATCACCTAACGAAGCTATCCGAGCCATAAAATCCATATTCCGAGGTCGTTTATCAATAAGTCAACTCCCACTTGACTTTTTTAACTATTAAGCTAATTTAAGAGACTAAGTGTCTCTGTTCTCACCACAACCACTCCGAAACTGAACCAACCGACCCAACACAACATAAATGGGCTAAACAACATATGATAAAGCAGAAATGGAGGAAACGGGGCTAATCTCACGGAACGACCGTCCGAGTCGTTACAGTAAAAGAAATGGACTGTGCAACAACAATTGAGATATAAGTCAAGTACAGGACAGTAACAATAAGTCACACCAAATATGTAAGTACAACAATAACAGCTCGAAGTAAAGGCATAATGTATACACGGGGAAAAAATATCACATCATAATGCATGTCCCTCATCCTCACCTGCACGGAAACACCCTTCGTGCCATGAACTCACAATAATATGGCACGACATCACCCTTCGTGCATTAGCACTCAATCACAATATCACGCACGACATCACCCGTCGTGCTTTTACTCTCAATAATATGGCACGGCATCACCCTTCGTGCTTTTAATTTCAATAATATGGCACGGCATCAACCTTCGTGCTTTTACTCTCAATGATATGGCACAACATCACCCTTTGTGCTTTTAATTTCAATAATATGGCACGACATCAACCTTCGTGCATTACTCTTTCCTCACATGATAATGAATATAGACAATGGCACGACATCATCCTTCGTGCTTTACACTCTTTCTCACCCAAACAAATGAAATGATAGCATTCAGAAAAGGGAATCAACAACATAAACACTAATAGAAACCATAATGTCCCGGCAAGAGAGTCAACAATGAAAACAATATCATCAGCAGCATGAACAATAATAGAAACTATATTGTCCCGACAAGAGAGTCAACATTGGAAACAATATCATCAACAACATGAACAATAATAGAAGCCATACTGTCCCGGCAAGGGGGTCAACAATGAAAACAATATCATCAGCAACATGAACAATAATAGAAGCCATACTATCCCGGCAAGGGAGTCAACAATGGAAACAATATCATCAATAGAATGAATAGTAATAGAAACCATATTGTCCCGGCAAGGGAGTCAACCATGGAAACAATATCATCCCGGTAAGGGAAACAACTAGAACCAATCTTGCTTAATTAATTAGCTTCATGAAATAAATCCCAACTTGAATCAATGCTGCGCAATAGGGAATGCCAAGAAAATACCATCAACATGTATAATCATCAAGTTAGGCCTAGGTAGTGCTTAATGAAAGATCATATCAATCACAATATACGACCCACGGGCATGCTTAACACCAACATATAATACTCCAATTTCTGCTAAACAATTATAGGGTGAGGTAATACAAATTTTAGCTAAGTAGGCAGTTTATGAAGAAAAATATAGCATGATGATAGAAGAGGTAAAATCTTCAGTCCAGTCAATTAAGATCAAGTAAACAACAAAGGAGATCTAAAAGAGAGTAATTCTAATTTAAGCAGGAAGAGATGAAACCAGCAATTAGAAACTCAGTCATAGAAATTACAACTTTATACACAGGGGATATAAGGACCTAAGAATCCTAAGATTCCAACCTTCTACAAATAAGTTCGAGTACACACTTGTCACCTCGCGTACACGGCTACAATCAACATAGAAGACTCAAAGCCTAAGGGGTAGTTCCCCCACACAAGGTTAGGCAAGATACTTACCTCGACGGCGACAACCTGGTAATCTAAAATGAACTTCTCGGGCGAAAATACCTCCGGACGGCTCAAAATCAACTAAAACAACTTCAAAATACACATAAAACATATAAGTTTCAGTATTTACAAAAATATAAAAGTCGACCCCCGGGCCCGCACCTCGGAACCCATCAAATTTTATAAAATCCGATTACCCATTCCAATACGAGTTCAACCATATAAAATTTATCAAATTCCGATGCCGTTTGGTTCCTCAAATCATGATTTTTTATTTTAGAAATGTTCTTTAAAAACCAACATTTTCCCTAACTAGAAACACAACTTAAATGATAAAAACAAGGACTAATTCATGGAATATATTTAATTCTAGTTGAATAACACTTACCCATTCTATTTGTGTGAAAAACCCATCAAAAATCGCCAAGATCCGAGCTCTAGAAGTAAAAAAGTGATAAAAATGGCTTAACCTTCGATTTTGAATTATATTCTGTCTGCCCAGAATTTAAAGCATTGCGATCGCGTGAGAATAGGTGCGAACGCATAGAAGAAAAATGTTACTGGCCAAAAGGTGCTATGCGATCGTGAAGGAATCTATGCGATCGCATATAAGGGAAATAGACACCGCCAAAATATGCACAGTGCGCTCGTGAGTCCAGGTGTGCGATCGCGGAGAAGGAATTATCTGCTGCCAAACGCTGCACTATGCGATCATGAAGCATGGTATGCGATCGCATTGAAGGAATTTATTTGACAGCCAAATGAAAGAGCTATGCGAACGCGAGGGTGGAAGTGTGAACACATTGAAAGAAAACTGGGGGTGGGTCGTAGAACACTATGCGATCGCATAGAAGGAAACCAGAAGACTGATTCCGCAGATGAAATTTAAGGGCAATTGACCCGAAGCCCATCGGAAAAACACCCGAGACCCCGTCCAACCTCACACACAAGTCATATAACCTAACACGGACTCGCTCGAGGTTTCAAATGACATGAAACAACATCAAAATGACGAATCAAACCAAAAATCAAACTTATGAATTTCCAAATCTTCAAATATCAAAACCCGTGCCGAAACGTATCAATTAAACCCGGAATGACGTGAAATTTTGCATACAAGTCAAAAATAACACGACGGACCTACTGCCATTCCCGGAATTCTATTCCAAGCCCGATATCAGTATTTTACCTATCGGCCGAAATTGCCGAAATTTTAATTTTTGCTAAATTACTTCAAATTACTCTACGGACCCCCAAAACCAATTCCAAACATGCGCCTAAGTCCAAAATCACCATACGAAGCTGTTGACATCGCCCAAAACTCATTCTGAGGACGTTTACACAAAAGTTAAACCCCCGGTCAACTTCCATCGCTTAAGCTTCCAAAACTGAAATTTTCCTTCCAATTTGACTCTGGATCATCCGATAACTGAATCCAGCCACGCACGCAGGTCAATATACACAATGTGAAGGTGTTCAAGACCTTACGCCACCAGACGGAGCTTAAATTCTCAAAACGACCGGCCGGGTCGTTACATCCTCCCCCTCTTAAAACAATGTTCATCCTCGAACGTGCCAAGATTCACCTCGAACTCATCCAAGCACTGATTGCACACTTTCAACACACACCCGTGGGTGATCACACGTCACCCCAACCTACATAAGCCTGATGATGCCATCACAACTGCAATTTAGCCTTCCTATCACCACTTACCAGCCCCATACCTCAATTTCTCACCTTCTACTCATTTTCAAAAGAACCGAGTCTAAATCTATATCTGGCATCAGCCTCAACCAGCTGCATCAACTCATGACTACACCCATACGGTACGACCTCATAATATAGCACATCACACATGGGATCAAAATAACACTTTTGATCACAATAGCTGCCGGAAATCAACTCAGCATTGACAATTAGCCTCACATCTGAAAGAACTCTCTTTCCAAGCCCCATAATACTGATAATGATACAATAAACACGATGACCTCATTATTAGACACCCGAATCACAGAGCCACAACTAACACCATCGGGCACACATCCCGCAAGCTAAACTAAAGAAGCACATAACGAAATGACTGGATATGAAAATAGAAACATATAAAGGAACTATCAAACAATCCCATAGGCACGACTCTTTATCAATACTGACTTACAAAAGCAATATATCAAGAAAGACGCAAAGCATTTGAACAAAATCACAAGGATCCCATCCTGATAAAATTTCCACCGCGGTACTCAGCCCGGTCCAAACATATCGAATCAAAAATATCACGAGGATCTTGCCCTCAACTCTAAATGACATACTGAAAATATATCATACCAATTGAAATTCCCCACTAACTCATCTTGACTGATAAAATCATAACGCTCACTGAACTCACATCTCGATGGAGTATCGAATCACATCTCGTAAACAAAATACTCAGGAAAAATCACATTAATCCTACCATGACGAACAACAAGGACTTACTGCTAACCTCACCACTCTCAATGATGAGTAAAACAACGATAGACACGGGTTACCACTCATAGAATCTCCCAACAGAAGCAAACATGAAAAATAGAGAGCAAAGCATGAAACTCACTTATCAATAAAGCAACAAATAAGGGAAACTCGTCCCGACCAACAGAACTATAGTGAAATACAAATGGTGCCCCTCTTTAACACATCAAAACATACCTGCCCGAATCCTAGAACAATATCGCACCATGTGGCTGACATCTCCACGCTCAAAACAACCTCTCTGCTGACGTGGCTGTGGAAACCATACAATACGAGTACTCTGAGACCCATGAGTACCCAAACCCCATGCATAGCTGGTAATGAAAACTGAACTGACTAACCCACAAACCTCTACCGTGCCATACCTTGCCTCCATAATAAGGACCGGTAGATTTCTCCGGTCTACGAGGCCTCCTTGCCTCCCTGAACTCTCTCTCCTGATCTCGCATGTCCTCTCGCTCCTGGTTCCACATGTTCTCTAACCGGAGAGCGACCCTTACTACCTGCTGAACAAGTCATCCGACTATAACCCTCGAGTCCTGTTGAACCGAATATCATGCCTGAGTCCCTTAATGAATCTACGAACTCGCTTCCCAACTGAAACAACTAAGTGAGGTGCATATCTGGCCAACTCACTGAATCCGACATAGTGCTCCAACACTGACATAGTGCCCTAACGCAACTGCTCAAACTCCACGCGCCATGCGTCACATAGGGACTGGGGTGCAAACTCCCTCAAAACATATCTGAAACCTGAATCCATGCAAGTGAAGCTGACTTGGCCAGGCTACCCCGAAATCATATGCCCGCCACCACTGACAAGCCACTTTCTCTGAACTGAGACGTGACAAAAAAACCCCCACTCGACTCCACATACCCATAGTATGAAGAATGCAGTGACACTCCTCCAGAAAACCCTGGGCATCACCTGCCGCCAATCTACTGAAGGATAGGAGGGTGGTACTTTCTGTACCTCTCAAGTCTAAGTTGTTCTTTCTCCGATGCCGCTGCCCTAACCACGGGATGAACTGAAACCACATGATGTGCTTCCATGACAACTGGATCCTGACCAATATGATCTCGCTGCTCTTGGTGTAGACGGTGGGAGTCTAAACTCCTCCCCTTATCTGTGGAGTAGCTGGTACACCAGAATCAATCTGGTTCTCCAACTGGGACCATTGGCGGCTCCTCTACGGCTGCTCTGGTAGGTGCCCTAACTGCGGCACGTGTTCCTCGTCGGCCTCTATCTCAGACCCTTGCGACATTTGTTTCAGGGTAACATCATCAGGAACCGCAGCTCGTGTTCTCACCATAGGTGAGAGAATGGAACAATAAATTTCAAAATTTCAAGATCAAAGAACTCGGACGATGGGAATGAAGGAAGTGAAATTGTCCTAATAGTTCTGTAACCTATCGAAGATAAGTATAGACGTCTCTGTACCGATCCGCAAGACTCTACCAAACTCGCCTATGACTTGTAGCACCTATGAACCTAGAGCTCTGATACCAACTTGTCACGACCCAATTTCTCCTCCGTTGGGTATCGTGACGGTACCTAGTCTTAAGGACTAGGTAAGCCTGTCATTATTAAACATTAATCATAATACAAAAATTCTTTAAATGTTTCTTTTAAATAAGTCTCTACACCTTACACATCTTCCAAAAACTCGGTAAGTACAAGTCATAAGCTTTACGGAATTTACACTAGAATTCCTAAATACCACTGTTCTGGAAAAAGTACAACAATGTATAAGAAAAATAAGACGGTGACTTTGAAGCCCGTGAATGTTGGAATTGTTTTACGTTGAGTCTCCACAACAGTAACTGCGCTGCAAACTATCGATCGGACGGCTATGCAAAACCTGAAATCTGCACAAAAATGTGCAGAAGTATAGTATGAGCACACCACAGCGGTGCCCAGTAAGTATCAAGGCTAACCTCGGTGAAGTAGTAACGAGGACTAGTCAAGACACCTACTGGTCCAATAAAACAAACAAGAATAAATATAGAAAATGAGGGAATATGACATATGTACAAATATTACACAATATAATTAACTACATAACAATACAATGGGGGGGACAATAATATGTCAACGGAATATCATAATATTACACAGAAAAATGGACGGGGACACATCCAAAAATCGAAACTCACAATACAGTAAGAACAAGTAATAACTAAGCACTGCGATAATCTCCACCTCTGACCTTAGCCAATAACTCCAACAATTTAATCAAACTTTCGAATATAACCTTTCACCCACCAGTTTATATTAAAGACCTTAAATATATTCGTTTCAAAATAGAAAACTTCTTTTGAAAGGTACCTCCTCCGAATACGTATATATATATACTTTACAGAAGGAAAGTCTTTAGATGTAATTTCTTCAAGATAAGCGTTTTTAAAATACACTTTCCCAATAAATGTATTTCGAACTTAATTTCTGATAGAACAGGTGCACGACATCACCCTTCGTGCTTTTACTCTCGTCCTTCCCATAGGAATCGATAGATACGACACGTTAATTAAGCAAATTAAGCAAGTAAAAGACATGGACAGTGGAATAACAATTGAGATATAAGTCAAGTACAGGACAATAACAATAAGTCACACCAAATATGTAAGCACAACAATAACAGCTCGAAGTAAAGGCATAATGTATACACGGGGAAACAAATATCACATCATAATGCATGTCCCTCGCCCTCGCCTGCAAGGAAACACCCTTCGTGCCATGAACTCACAATAATATGGCACGACATCACCCTTCATGCATTAGAACTCAATCATAATATCACGCACGACATCACCCTTCGTTCTTTTACTCTCGATAATATGGCACGGCATCACCCTTCGTGCTTTTAATTTCAATAATATGGCACGGCAACAACCTTCGTGCTTTTACTCTCAATGATATGACACGGCATCACCCTTCGTGCTTTTAATTTCAATAATATGGCACGGCATCAACCTTAATGCTTTACACTCTTTCCTCACATGATAATGAATATAAACAATGGCACGACATCACCATTTGTGCTTTACACTCTTTCTCACCCAAACAAATTAAATGATAGCATTCAAACAAGGGAATCAATAGCATAAACACTAATAATAACCATACTGTCCCGGCAAGGGAGTCAACAATGGAAACAATATCATCAGCATCATGAAAAATAATAGAAACCATATTGTCCCCAGTAAGGGAGTCAACAATGGAAACAATATCATCAGCAACATGAACAATAATAGAAGCCATATTGTCCCGGCAAGGGAGTCAACAATGGAAACAATATCATCAGCAACATGAACAATAATAAAAGCCATACTGTCCCGCCAAGGGAGTCGACAATCGAAACAATATCATCAACAACATGAACAGTAATAGAAACCATATTGTCCCAGCAAAGAAGTCAACCATGGAAACAATATCATCCCGTCAAGGGAAACAACTTTAACCAATCTTGCTTAATTAATTAGCTTCATGAAACAAATCCCAACTTGAATCAATGCTCCACAATAGGAAATGCCAAGAAAATACCATCAACATGTATACTCATCAAGTTAGGCCTAGGTAGTGCTTAATGAAAGATCATATCAATCATAATACATGACCCACGGGCATTCTTGACACCAACATATAATACTCAAATTACTGCTAAACAATTATAGGGAGAGGTAATACAAATTTTAGCTAAGTAGGAAGTTTATGAAGAAAAATATAGCATGATTATAGAAGAGGTAAAATCTTCAGTCCAGTCAATTAAGATCAAGTAAACAACAAAGGAGATCTAAAATCAAGTATTCTAATTTAAGCAGGAACAAATGAAACTAGCAATTAGGAACTCAGTCATAGAAATTACAACTTTATAAACAGAGGATATAAGGACCTAAAAATCCTAAAAGGCAAACCTTCTACAAATAATTTCGAGGACACACTCGTCACCTCATGTACACGGCTACAATCAACATAGAAGACTCAAAGCCTAAGGGGTAGTTCCCCCACACAAATTTAAGCAAGATACTTACCTCGACGGCGACAACCCGATACTCTAAAATGAACTTCTCGGGCGAAAAGACCTCCGGACGGCTCAAAATTAACTAAAACAACTTCAAAATACACATAAAACGTATAAGGAACTATTCCGAATAATAAAGTTTCAGTCTTTACAAAAATATAAAAATCGACCCAAAAGTCGATCCCCGAGCCCGCACCTCGGAACCCGTCAAATTTTACAAAATCCGATTACCCATTCCAATACGAGTTCAACCATACAAAATTTATCAAATTCCGATGTCGTTTGGTCCCTCAAATCATGATTTTTAATTTTAGAAATTTCCTTTAAAAACCAACATTTTCCGTAACTAGAAACACAATTTAAATGATAAAAACAAGGACTAATTCATGGAATATATTTAATTCTAGTTGAAGAACACTTACCCATTCGATTTTTGTGTGAAAAACCCATCAAAAATCGCCAAGATCCGATCTCTAGAAGTCAAAATGTGATACAAATGGCTTAAACTTCGATGTTGAATTATATTCTGTCTGCCCAGAATTTAAAGCATTGCGATCGCGTGAGAATAGGTGCGAACGCATAGAAGAAAAATGTTACTGGACAAAAGGTTCTATGTGATCACGAAGGAATTTATGTGATTGCATATAAGGGAAATAGGCACTGCCAAAATATGCACAGTGTGTTCGCGAGTCCAGGTGTGAGATCGTGGAGAAGGAATTATCTGCTGCCAAAAGCTGCACTATGCGATCTCGAAGCATGGTATGCGATCGCCTTGAAGGAATTTATTTGACATCCAAATGAAAGAGCTATGAAAACGTGGGGGTGGAAGTGCGAACGCGTTGAAGGAAAACTGGGGGTGGGTCGTAGAACACTATGCGATCGTGTAGAAGGAAACCAGAAGACGATTCAGCAGTTCAAATTTAAGGGAAATTGACCCGAAGCCCATCCGAAACACGCCCGAGAACCCCGATACCCCGTCCAACCTCACACACAAGTCATATAACCTAACACGGACTCGCTCGAGGTTTCAAATCACATGAAACAACATCAAAATGACGAATCAAACCAAAAATCAAACTTATGAATTTCCAAATCTTCAAATATCAAAACTCGTGCCAAAACCTATCAATTCAACCCGGAATGATGTGAAATTTTGCAGACAGGTCACAAATAACACAACAGACCTACAGCCATTCCCGAAATTCCATTCCGAGCCCAATATCAAAATTTTACCTATCGGCCGAAATCGCCGAAATTCTAATTTTCGCCAAATTACTTCAAATTACTCTACGGACCTCCAAAACCAATTCCGGACGCGCACCTAAGTCCAAAATCACCATACGAAGCTGTTGACATCGCCCAAAACTTATTCCGAGTCCGTTTACACAAAAGTCAAATCCCCGGTCAACTTTCATCGCTTAAGCTTCCAAAACTGAAATTTTCCTTCCAATTTGACTCCGGATCATCCGGTAACTGAATCCAGTCGTGCACGCAAGTATATAAACAATGTGAATCTCTTCAAGACCTTACACCACCGAACGGTGCTTAAATTCTCAAAACGACCGGTCGGGTCGTTACAATATCTTCCCATAACCTTCAATCTTGGCTGTTGCATTATTTCCCATGAAAATCTTTTCTTCGGGACCAGCAGTAGAGTAAGTCGCAAATGCTTCTTTGACAGCACAAACATGCCGAGTGGCTCCAGAATCAATCCACCACTCATTCGTATTTTCAACTAGGTTGCATTCCGAAAGCATTGCACAAAGATAATCAATGTCATCATTCTTCTCCACTATGTTGGCATGTCCCTTCTTCTTATCCTTTTTCGGGAGACGATAATCAGGGGCTTTGTGACCAACTCTTCCACAACTATAGCAGTTGCCCTTGAATTTCTTTTTATTCTGCTCCTTAGTCTGTCCAGAAGACCTCTTCCTCTCTTACTTTTTGGAGCAGTCTCCTCAACGATATTAACTCCCATGATCGTTGAATTTCAAGTGGACTTCTTCTCAGCTGTTTTGTTGTCTTCCTCAATCTTGAGACATATCACAATATCTTCCAACTTCATTTCTTTGAGCTTGTGCTTAAGATAGTTCTTGAAATCTCTCCATGAAGGAGGCAATTTTTCAATCATTGCATCCACTTGAAATGCTTCATTCACGACCATACCTTCAGCAATAAGGTCATGAAAAATAAGTTGAAGCTCCTCAACTTGGGTTCCCACAGTTTTGATGTCTATCATATTATAGTCTAGAAACTTGGAAACCACAAAAATTTTCAAGCATGAATATTTCGTCTTATACTTCTTCTCAAGTGCGTCCCATAATTCTTTTGAAGTATTCATCGCACTGTATACATTGTACAAGTCATCCTCTACAGCTCTTAAGATATAGCCTTTGCCAAGAAAATTTGTCTGCTTCCACGCCTCAATAATCATGAATTTCTCGTTGCTCGGCATGTCCGCAGCAGGCACTGGAGGTTCTTCACTAGTAAATTTCTGCATACCAAGTGTGGTAAACCAGAAGAACACCCTTTGTTGCCATCCTTTGAAGTTGGCTCCAGAAAATTTTCCCGATTTCTCTGCCGGTGGAACAGTAGTGCGGCTTGACGAGGCTATCATCGTTGCAGCAACAGTCGCAGAAGGATTTTCGTTATCAATTGCCATTTGTCACTGTCAATAACAGAAGAGTTCAATTAATGGCAAAACCAGAATAGTAAACAATATTGTAATCAATAAACAATACGTATGATAAATAAAGCCAAAGTTTTTATATACTGTTTCACAGAAAACGATGAAATTTCTATGTTCTTCAAATTGTTTTCTGAATTTCAATACTCTGATGAAGTTTCTATATCTTCAAATCAGAATAGTAAAATTCAGAAGGAGTAGAAAATCACACAGGTTTTAATCCCCACAAACAGAATACAGAATATAATAAAATAATTTCCTTAAGATTTTTATTTAATTTGTATTGTTGTAATAAATAATTAATAAACTTTCTGAAATATAAACAGAAACAGAAAGTTAGTAACACCAGTTTAACGAAATTAATTTTGAAAAACATTATAGGAATAAATTGAGCCCACATAATGCACAGTGTGTCCTTAAATAAATTATTCCCCTCAAGTACCCCGAGGTGTTGGAATATTATCATCCCAGGATAGAACGATTTAACTCACCAGCGTATTGGTACCAAAAAATCTGGTGAACGGCGAACCACTCAATAGTCATAAAACACAGTGGAAAATATTGTGCAGAAGAAGAAGGAGATAATCAGAAATTTTAGTAAGTAAAAATTTTGGGATTCAAGGTATATTTATAGACCATTTGGCACTGTTTCTGAAAAGGTTTGCAACCTTTCAGAACAGTCATAGCTGTTGGAACAGGTGAGAATATTGCGGAAAAATTAGAAAACGGATTTAAAATAATCTGGGAAAGAAAATATACCAAACCGGACCGGACCGGGACGCGGGTCATGGGTTATTCCGGATTGAATTTTTGTTAATTAATTAAATTAATTAATTAAATATTTGAAAGGAATTTTTTCCAAAAAAATTAATCAATCAATCTTTGACCAAAGTCGAAGCCGAGCGAGTGATGACGACGATGGCGCAATGCTTGCCTTCTTGTTAACTCTTTAAGACCTAGAAGAAGAGCAATTGTATATATACCCATCAAAAGTCTTTTCTTCCTCCAATATGGGACAATGTCCCTTTGCCAAGGAGGGAAACTCAAATATTTTATTTTTTTCTCCATTTCTCATTCACCCTCTTTAAACTACACCACGCTTAAAATTAAGCTACACCAACCTTAAAATTAAGCTATACCAAACTTAAAGCCCAACAATGATTTGGGGATTTATGACTATAAAGAAGAAAGCTTTTTAAGCTGTTACTACCCCATTGACTTCGACAAGATACAAATGATTCTACCAGCTCCTATTTGGTTTACTCCTGTAGTTGATGCAACATCCTTGGCCTCCACGCTAGGTCTTACGCTTTAGGTTTACTTATTGCGGATCAAGTAACATAGTATGCAGCCTGGTGTTGATTTATTATTATTTTTTTCTTTTAATTAAATTCTTTTTTTCTTTTTATGTAGCTCCAACATCTACTGCCAAGGTCATGTCCTAAGTAACTAGATGTCTAGCCAGTTACTTTTCCAGAAAAAATAAATCAGTAATATATTGGTAGAATCCATTCACATTATCACCATATTATCAACGAGCACTCATTGTTTAGACAGTTTCATACCAGAAATCATTGTTAACAAAATACAGTAACAAGGACATGAATTTATATATGTTAACGCAACAGAATCAAATCTCAACCCAGAAATTGCTTTCAAGCCCACTTTATTTCACTTAGAAACAAAGCAAAATTCCTATGAAACTAAATGTCTTTTTGTGTTGATTGAGAAGAAGATGAGAAAGAAGTTTCTAACGTCACTGTTACTCTTTCTTCTGTTATATTTTTGAAGAAGAAGAAAAATCACGTTTAAGAAGAGAAGGAAATAGCAATTATGGAAAAATTGGTCCCACTACACTTAAACGTGTAGTAGATTCTCTGAAAAAGTTATTTTTAAATCCTTCTCTTTTAAAGCTACCCGACACTCGAATCCAATATCAAATAATTTTTTTTGAATTTTTGAAGCAAACGCTTAAAATCTGTTTAGTCTCTAGCCTGGCCAAAATCAAAAGAAAATAAGCTAGTGTTTGATCATAGATTCTTAAATTTATTTTTTGAAAATTTTGATTTGGGTGAAATTTAGTTTGAAGATGAAAATGTGTTTGGACATAAGTTTTCAAAATTTATTTTACTTTTTCTTTTTTTGAAAAAAAATGAAACATGACTTATACCCACAAGTTCTAAAAACTATTACAAGTACCTAACAGTACCTTTAACAATAACATTCATTATATTATCACAAACTATAGTCCTGAACATAAATAAATTTAGTACAAAATTATCATTTTTATAATGAACTACATAATACACTATCAAATGACCCAGAAGACGTAACAGCATTGTTACAAAATAATAAATAGTTGATTTTTTTATAAAATATAAAAGCTGGGGTAATTTTTAAAAAATATAATAGTGATATTTTGGGCGCTGATTTTGGGTTTTGGGTTTTGGGAATTTGTCAAAATATAAATAAAATCTATGGCCAAATATGCATTTGCCAAAAAAAAATTCTAAATATATTTGAAAAAATCTATATCCAAACGGGTGACACGCAGAATTTTTGACCGTTCAAATAACACTTGAAGTAGAGTATGAAAAATCAGGAGTCTGTAGAGTAGAACTGTGCTTGAATAGTGACAAGTTAGAATGTGCTTGAATAGTGATAAGTCTTTGAAAAAAGGAATATTTGTGAAAGTGAGAAGATTTGAATATATGTCCTTTGAATACACCTTAAAACCAATAATATTTGAACAGAATAAATCTCAAGCTGTAATTTTGGTCTTAATTTTACAAACAACGAAAACAACAAAGACATAATAGTTAATTAGCTTTGACCAAACTCAATTGCACGTGTGACCCGTGTTGTAACATGTTTATACAGGCAAAAGGATAGTAGTTCGATGAAGTATAAATCGTCCGTTAAAGTAACTTTATATGACTTAGCCTAACTAAGTAATCAATTAAAAATTCTCATAATTGTCCTTATGAGAAGTATAAATTCTCATAATTGTCCTTTTGTTCGTGATTTGCTGCTTCATCTGTGTTGCTCAGCCCAAGACTTCTATACCGGTGTACGCATAGTTTGTCGTCTTATAAAACAAAAAATTGAATAAAATACTATGATGACAACCAATATCTTTTCTATATAGTTATATTCAGTATTTTATTTTGCTTAGTATCTGTATACACTATTAAAAGTCCGGTAAAAAGCGATCAAACTTTTGCGACCAAAACTGATCTGTCGGGAAAAGCGACCACAATTGGTCGCTAAATTGAAGAAAATTATTAAAAAATAATTGTAAATATATTAGCGATCAAGGTTGGTCGTTATTTGGTCGGAAATTTGGTCAAAATAGACCGGACTGGTCAGACCTTCTTGGTCAAAGAAATATTGAATTTAGCGACCAACTTTGGTCGCTAAAGTGGGACCCAGTTATAAAATTTTAATAATTATATTATTATTTTAAGAAAATTATAAAATATATTAATAATAAAATTTAAAATTAGCGATCAAACTTGGTCGCTCTTCAAAGGGGAAGAAAGTAGAGACCAACTTTGGTCGCTAATCTGGAACCCAGATATATATTTGGTCGCCTTTAAAAGGGGAAGAAAATATAGACCAACTTTGGTCGCTAATCTGGAACCCAGATATATAAATTTAATAATTATATTATTATTTAAATAAAATTATAAAATATAAATAAATATAATTTAAAAGTAGCGACCAAAGATGGCCGATTGTAAAAGGAGAAGCAGATAGAGACCAACTTGGTCGCTAATCTGGGACCCAGTTCTAACGTTTAACCATTATATTATTATTTTAAATATTATATAAAATATAAAATAAATCCGATTCAACTTTAGCGACCAACTTTGGTCGCTAATTTTAATTTCTGGATAATTAGCGACCAAAGTTGGTCCCTTTTCAGGTAAATATTAGTCAAAATTAAAAATCACTTTTATATTTACTATCTAAATAATATAAATGTAATCCGTTAACAGTTTTGTAATACAAGAAATTAATACACTACAATATATTCTACATGCTATATATGTAGTTAAAATTGTACAACAAAGCGTGTTATATATATATATATAGACACACACACACACAGACACTTCACTGTAATACTATAACGTATATATAACTTGTTATGTTATATGTTAGTGTGTGTATATATATATAAACACACACTTCGTGTTGCTTTAACTATATATATAAACACACACTTCGATTTATAACCTAGTGATGAATGAATGTAATTCATTAACTCTATTATAATACAAATAATGAATACAATATCATATACTATAACATGCTATATATGTAGTTAAAGCAGCACGAAGTGTTATATATATATATACATGAAGCGCTAGGAACACAGGGTCGGGTTATTTTAGGGATTGATACACTTGTAAATTGATTCATCGACTTATAACCTACTCAGATGCATCGTTGAATATTCAAAACAAAATGTCTCGACCTATAACAATTAATATGTTATAATTGATTCATCGACTTTATAACCTAGTGGTGAATAAATGTAATTCATTAACTCTGTTATAATACAAATAATAAATACTACTATCATATATTATAACATGCTATATACGTAGTTAAAGCAACACGAAGTGTATATATATATATATACACACACACACACAAACACACTTTGATAGCCGTATATACGTATCAATCCCTAAAATAACCTGACTCTGTGTTCCTAGCGCTTCATGTTCTTATTTATATATATATAGCATTACAGTGAAGTGTGTGTGTGTGTGTGTATATATATATATATATATATATATATAATACGCTTCGTTGTACGATTGATTCATCAACTTATAACGTAGTGATGAATGAATGTTATATACATACACACACTAACATAATACGCTTCGTTGTACAATTTTAACTCCATATATAGCATGTTAGAGTATATTTTAGTGTATTCATCTCTTGTATTACAAAAGTGTTAACGGATTACATTTATATTATTTATATTGATTTATCAATTCATTAATTATTTGTACTTAGTAATGTATAATATTGATCATCAATTACAATATAATTTATGTATGCGTATTAAATTAGTCATATACTTAAATATAACTTAAAAAATTACTTTACATAGATGTCATTATAATCTATTAAAATTAATTACCTAGAGAATAATTATTTATAATAATTTTAGTTAAATAAAATAATTACTTAAAGCTTCTAATAATTTTTTTATAATAATTAAAAAGAAAAATAAAATGTTTTGTCTTTTTAAACTAGGGAACTTCAGCCCCGTATGCTGAAGTTCCCCATTTACAAAGACAGCCCCGTATGCTGAAGTTTTTGTCTTTATAATTGGGGAAGTGAAAGAAAATAGAGACCAACTTTGGTCGCTAATCTAGGACCCAGATATAAAATTTTATTAATTATATTATTATTTAAAAAACTATAAAATATAAATAAATATAATTTAAAATTAGCGACCAAAGTTGGTCGCTTAATAAATGGGAAGCAGATAGAGACCAATTTTGGTCGCTAATCTGGGACCCAGTTCTAACGTTTAACAATTTAAAATAAAATATAAAATAAATCTGATTTATATTTAGCGACCAACTTTGGTCGCTAATTTTGATTTCTGTATAAAAAGCGACCAAATTTGGTCTCTTTTCAGGACAACATTGATCAAAATTAAATATCATATTATCTAAATAATATAAATGTAATTCGTTAACACTTTTGTAATACCAGAGATGAATACACTAAAATATACTCTAACATGCTATATATGTAGTTAAAATTGTACAACGAAGCGTGTTATATATATATATATATGTGTGTGTGTGTATATATATATATATATATATATATATATATATATATATATATATATATAGACACACAGACACTTCCAACAAAAGGTACAAGAGTCGGGTTATAGTATATGATACTGTATAACCTACTCAGATGCATCGTTTAATTATATATGCGTTATAGTATTACAGTGAAGTGTCTTTGTGTGTGTGTGTGTATATATACATGAAGTGCTAGTAACACAGGGTCGGGTTATAGTATATGATATTGTATAACCTACTCAGATGCATTGTTGAATTATATATACGCTATAGTATTACAGTGAAGTGTCTGTGTGTGTGTGTGTGTATATATATATATACACACACATGAAGTGCTAATAATTAAAGAAAAAATATAATTTAATATTTTTTTTAAAATAGCGACCAACGTTGGTCGCTATTTTTAATTTAATTTTTTTTCTAAATTANAGTTTATGAATTAAAATTTTTGTGTATGAATTGAACTTTTAGGATATGAATTGAGCCTTAAGGACATGAATTGAGTCTTTCGGATATGAATTGAACCTTTAGGATATGAATTGAACCTATTGGATATTAATTGAAATTTTTGGATACGAATTGGAAGTTTAATTTATGAATTGAAATTTTAGGATATGAATTGGACTTTTAGTTTATGAATTAAAATTTTTGTGTATGAATTGAACTTTTAGGATGTGAATTGAGCCTTAAGGATATGAATTGAGCCTTTAGGATATGAATTGAACCTTTAGGATATGAATTTAACCTTTTGGATATTAATTGAAATTTTTGGATACGAATTGGAAGTTTAGTTTATGGATTAAAATTTTAGGATATGAATTGGATTTTAGTTTATGTATTGTAGTTTTACTTTATGTATTGTAATTTTAGTTTATAAATTGGAATTTTTGTGTATGAATGGAACTTTTAGGATATGAATTGAACCTTTTGGATATTAATTGAAATTTTTGGATACGAATTGAAAGTTTAGTTTATGAATTGAAATTTTAGAATATGAATTTNGTATGCTTTGCTTTAGGACTAAATAAAATAATTAGGGGGTTAAGAGTTTGGGCTATTGTATTTTTAATTAAAATTGAGCCAGATTGGCCCAAAACTTGAGCCCAATTCGGCCAGCCTGGTCCAATAAATGGCCTGCCAAGACCTGGTCCAAAACGACGTAGTTTCATGATTAAACTACGTCGTTTCATAAAGTAAAACCAAGACTTCATCCTACCCGTCCATTCCTACTTGATCCAGCGGCTCAAGATCAATCTCCCACCCAGGTATTTAAACCCCTAAATCCCCCAAATTTTCGCCCTATTTCCCTTATCCCCCTTCTTCTTCTTCTCTCTTCTAACTCTCTCCTTCCTTCCTCAAGACCTAGCCGCCGCCGCCTCTCTCCATGGCGGCACCACCGTCCACTGGCGTCCAAACCACCCCATTGTTTCACCATCTTCTCCTCTCCTCCTCCTCTTTCCATATCTTCAACTCAAATCTCCCAAAACCTCACCAACCTCCACAAATCTAGCAAACATTGAAACCCTAGCCGCCCCCTTTTTCTCAAATTCGTGAAGTTCCGGCCACCTCCAGCCCACAACACATACATGAATGGATAGGGCTACGAGATACCTACGCTTTCTCCCTAATTTCACCCATAAACACCACCGTCCACCGCCGCCAGCCGCCTCCACTGCCGCGTCACCGCCGCCTCGCTGTCATTCTGCGGCCTCCGTGTCTCTCTGCACGCTGGCCTTAAAGCAAGGTTTTGTCGTCGATTTTCATCGAAACTAGCCTCCAATTCTCCGGAGTCATGGTTTCGAGGAAAATCGACAATGGAATCTTGCTCGAGCCGCGCCACTGTCCCCCTATTGTTTCACTGCCTCACCGTCGCTACGCCACTAGTGTATGAACACTCAAATTCGGTAAAGCTCAAACTTTGAATGTTTTGAATTTTCTATTCCTTTATCGTTTTGTCGTAGTTTTCGTTGTAGTGTAAATGTTGTTAACAATCGTTTCAGTTAGCTTTCAGTCTAGTTTTTGATTTTCATTTCTGTTTTAACTGAATTGGTTATTCTAATTTACCTCATCATTGATATGTTTTGGCTTCACGTTAGCTGTTTCAGTTCTGATTTTATATGTAGTATTTCTGATTTCGTTTTTGCTTAAAGTCATGAGTTTCATTAATGTCTTCACTTATCAATGCATCACTTCTTTTTTTTTAATTTAGTTCTAAGTTTCTTTTAGTTGAGTATTAGTTCAATTGTTGAGTCTAGTGATGTGTTCGTTCTATCTTAGGATTGGTTTAAATCACATGGTTGGTACTGATTTTGTTAAAAGTTGAAGAGTGGATATGTTTGGTCATGAGAGTAGGGTACTTGTGTGGTTGTTTTTACTGTTTAGAAGCTGTTGGGTGTATGCTGCCCCTGTTACTATTTCGCAGTAGGTAAAAATTGTCCTTGAGACAGATTTTTGAACCAAAAGTTTGTCCTTTGAATAGTTAAGGCAGAATTTTGGTGGAAAATATGTCCTATGGACAGATTTTTGGTGAAAATATGTCCTATGGACAGATTTT